>JADRCD010238234.1:0-33468 GCA_019843815.1 Montemys delectorum
ATCTCCCAGAACCCACATTAAAGCCAGACACAGTAACACAAGTGTCTATAGTGCCAGCAAGCTGATGGGAGGTGGAGACAGGAGAGTTTCTAGAAGCTAGAGAGCAAGCAAGCTGTCTCATGAATTAGAAAAGATACCCTGTCTCTCATATAGTGGGAAAAGGCAAGAATTGAACCCCTGAGATAAACTCTAACTTCCATGCATGCTCAGTCATCTGTGCACCTTTGTCTGTACACATGAACATGTGCACACTCATACACACACACACACACACACACACACACACACACACACACATACAGAGGAGTGTTATCTAAAACAGATAATCTTCCCCTTCAAAACTTAATACACTAAAACAAGAGTAACTAAGATTCTCATAATTTATACAGACACTAAATAACAGATTACCAACTACCCGTTTTTATCGTGTATTATTTCTGACCACTGGAACAGCACTTAGAAGACTCCATTAATTCTCTCAGGCCTGGGGAGGATGCAGTCACTGCCTCAACTGCCCGCAGCCACTCCATCTGTCCTCTGCTCTGTTCTTGAGTCTGTTCTTCTCAGCTAGCCTCAAGTTTCACAAGCAGTGAGCCTTGCAGGAAATCATCTCACCTGGTGTCAGCTGAACCTGGAAGAACCCGAGAGACTAGTTAACCAGACTACAGAGAGACTAGTTAACCAACTACAGTTGACTCAGACTGTTTGACTCTGTATGCTTTGTTTTAATTCCTGCTTTATCTTTCTCCTTTATAATCCCGTGGATATTTCCAGGGCTAAGGATGTTTCTTCTCCAATTCCTCTCTACTATAACCAAAACTGAATAAATTCCTCCGTTATTTCACACCTCCTCCCTCTGATTAGACTCTCAAGATGGTGGGTAGTCAGCCTGGTCTATCAGTTCCCCCAGAAATAAGATCTCTTGTGTAGTACTGATGCCAAGAGATAGAAACTGGCAGTATTGGGGTAGAGAACCCTGAAAGCAAACAATTTCATTTGCTAAAATAAAATCTTTGGACCTGTCCTTGTTGAAAATGAGAGATACCAGTAATGTTCAACCAAATATCTTTGGTTCTGCCTTAGCCCAGGCTATGTAGAGGTGCCAAAATGAAGGTCTTTTTAAAAATTTCTCTTCTACTACATGGGCAGCCCTTCCCAGAATCTATACATGAGGACATGAGCAAAAAGAGAGGAAGCATTTGGTCACCTGATATTTGGTCTACTAGACTGACCAGTTAATCTTCCCATGTCATAAATCTATAATTTATGGCCAGTTTCTGTCATAAATCCTATAAAAAGTCCACAGACTGACAGCTCAATGGCACCCATTTTGGGGACCCTCTCATTCTATCCTACAGTACACTGCATTCTGTCTCTCAAACTCCTACCTATAGACCTGCAATACACTCCTTTCTAAGCCCATTCTCCCACTGTCTATGGATTCATCCTTTAAATTTTTGAGGCCACTGACTTCACGGTGACCATGCGTCTGGCACTCTTAACTCTTTAATTAAAACCCACCCAAAGCGAGAGAGTACACTTAAAGATATCCAACTTAAAACCATCCTACTTTTTCCATCTCTAACAACACATACCACATTCTAAGTCAGAACATGTTAAATAAACAAAGGGTAGTGTTTTGCGTGCACACAGGGCTTCACAGGAAAAGAAAATAAGTAAAGAAGCCAAGAAACAGTTACATCCGAGGCTTACATACCTTTTAACATGTGGCAATGTGACAAAACAAAAGAAGGAGTCTGGCTTCAGGGGCAGTGAATTATGGAAAGGTAAATATGTGTGGTAGGCATAATTGAAGGTGAATATTACTTTAGCAAAGTCTTTCTGGAGACTCGTCTGGGCACCGTCTCCTGTGATAAGGGTTTCTGTCCCTGTCCTGGCACAAGTGGAGTAGAGACGGCTCACCTACAGAAAGCATAGTCCAGGTCCTGCTTGCGTCACCCTTAGCTGAGAGGAACCCTATGTCAAGACCCCATTTGGGGGGGGGGGTGGCGCATTCATTAGACCTTTGTGTGACAGTTCTCAAAAGGCCATGTTTTTGATTCATTTTACTAAATACCTAGGGGCACCATTTCTCCGTCATATGTTAAGATTGTGTTTAACTTTGCCATAGTATAATCTTTTCAAATGCTAGAAGTAAAGGAGCGAGGCACATCTTCAAGATAAGAACATATTGGAAATGGCCTTTATTCTGTTGTTACTTGGCTTTCAGTCATTAGCAAGGCTCATAGTTCCTAAGGTTTTAATCTTTACATGTCCCTCGTGAAGAACCCTCTGGATTCTTTTTAGAAGTCTGTGTCAAGAAAACCTGGGCAAAACAGAACCAAAATGCTTCCACAGAGCCCTGTATGCTAGGTCTCTTCTTCTTCTTGGGTTAATGGGCCTTGAACTGAGCACCTCAAGTTTAGACATGACATTTTTTACTTTCATGACTTCTCTGCAACTGCTTTGGTGCAATTTACATCCCATCACCTCATTTTCCCATCAGGTAAATCAGTGATAGCAGGGACAGATGAAGGCTTTGAAGGAAGGACTTGAGGGGTGATATGTATAAAAGATGCTGGCCAGAGCCTAGCACATGGGAAAAGGGGGACAGAGTTGATGGTCTACCTATAATTAAAACTACATAATTATCACATTACACTCTCTTTCCAACTCCAATGGGCACCATGAGGGGACACATACACTCTTATCTCAAAAAGAATCAAGGGACAGTTTCTTTTCAAGCCAAATATGGCTAACCATGGCCTGGAGAACACAGATTTAAGTTATCCCAAATTTCAGTCCTAGCATGCTAACAATTTCATGATGTTTTTATAGTAATAGAACAAAGAAAGTCATAAGGGCTTATTATTGTTGTTGTTTTATTTTATTTTACTTTTCTATCTATCTATCTATCTATCTATCTATCTATCTATCTATCTATCTATCTATCTGAGAAATGGCCCTTTCTCAGCTCTTGGTACTTAAATCAGGGTGCTAGGATTCCCTGTAAAAACCTACCAAAGCCACTCCAAACCAGTGGCTTCTGTGTTTGTTGTCTCATGCCCAAAAGAATGAACAAACATGGACAAATAATAGACAGAGAAAATGTGTTTATTAATAAAGCTAAGCAGGGCCTCTCTGTTACAAAGACAGCTATTATCTTCTCATGCAGTGCCAGCCTCATCTCTTAGACATGATGGTGAACAGATTTGGCTATATTGGGCACCTGGTTACCAGGGCTCCCAGCTCATCTGGCAAAGTGGAGATTGTTGCCATCAATGACTATTATGGAAAATATTAATGAATGAACCCACCAACTCTCCGGCCACTCCAGACCACACTCCCAACATCAGGCACTTGTCCCTGGCACCACTAGTCCTTCCTCAGCAATAAACCCATGTCGTTGGCAATCCCACATTCCAGTAAGTAAGTGGAACCGCCAACCACGTGATTGAATATCACAATACCCAGTAACTCGGTAAAATCAAATTTAAAAAGCTTAATTAACCAATTAATTAAATTAATTAAATTTTAAAAAGCTTAAAGCTTAATTAACCAATCAGATTTATATATCAATAATATCAAAATTTACAAGATGCCAATATAATAATTTCAGAGCCAATTGATAAAAATAAAAGCCTTATCCCAATTATCTAACCTTACAATGCCACAGCTACTTGTGGCCAGGAAATGCCATGTAGGTTTATGTCCACAGCCATCTTCTTTCTCCCTCTCTGAGATGCTGTCTCTCTGCCACTCTTAGTTCCGCCTCCTTTTTCCCTGTCCAATCACAGACCTCTTCTGCACTAATGGAATTGGACAGAGAAAATCCTGCAACAAATGACCCATTTATTGACCTCAACTACATGGTCTACATGCTTCAGTATGACTCTACCCATGACAAGTTCCATAGCACAGTCAAGGCTGAGAATGAGAAATTTGTCATCAATGGAAAGCCCATCACCATCTTCCAAGAGTGAGATCCCACTAGAATCAAATGGGGTGATGCTGGTGCTGTGTATGTTGTGGAGTCTCTTTGCCACCATGGAGAAACCTGGGCCCCACTTGAAGGGTGGGGCCAAAAAGGTTATCATCCTTGCCTTTTTTGCCAATGCCCTCATGTTTGTGATGGGTGTGAACCACAAGAATTATGACAACTCACTCAAGATTGTCAGCAATATTTTCTGCTCCACCAACCACTTAGTCCCCTTGGCCAAGGTCATCCATGACAAGTTTGGCATCATGGAGGACTCATGACCACAATCCATGCTACTACTGTCACCCAGAAGACTGTGAATGGTCCCCTCTGGAAAGCTACAGTGTGATGGCCATGGGGCTGCCAAGAACATCATCCCTGCATCCACTGGTGCTGCCAATGCTGTGGGAAAGGTCATCCTGGAGCTGAATGGGAAGCTTACTGGCATGGCCTTCTGTGTTCCTACCCGCAATGTGTCTGTCATGGATCTGACATGCTGCCTGGAGAAACCTGCCAAGTATGATGATATCAAGAAGGTGATGAAGAAGGCATCTGAGGGCCTACTAAAAGGTATCCTGGTCTACACTGAGGACCAGGTTGTCTCCTGAGACTTTAACAGTGCCTTCTACTCTTCCACCTTTGATGCTGGACTGTCACTGCTGTCAATGAAAACTTTGTAAGGAGTCTGGCATTGCCCTCAGTGGCAATTTTGTAAAGCTCATTTTCTGGTATGACAATGAATACAGTTATAGCAACACTTAAATATTATCAATACCCACAAATAAAAATAGATAGGTAGATAGATAGATAGATAGATAGATAGATAGATGATAGATAGATCTATGCAAGGCCCAGCCTGAAAGCTAGAAAGCTTTGAACAATGCAACATCAGAAGCAATAATCAAAAACATGTCTTTGGTTATTAATAAGACATTTAAGTGCAACTCAAACTTAGTAACCCATGACTGCACATGGTTTAACTTGCTATTTCCTAAGCATATCTCTTTTTATTAATGCCTATGCTTAAACCTACATTAAAATGTTTTCTTAATAAACCTCAACTTGCTCTATACTAACTCATCCTGAAATTCTTTTCTGCAGCAAAGTCAGGAACCCTGGTTTCACCCGAGTAGAGCTCCCTAAAATGAAAGAAAGGCTGCTGCAGGCAGAACCCGTGCCTCCTCAACCAGGCCTCATTTCCACTGACATTCTGACAATTGCTATAATCTCATTTTAAAACAAAAAAATTAAAGAAGCAATTTCCCCCTCCCTACAGAAGTACTTGTTCAATGGTCTCACAGTCTATATTTTATAATTTGCTATTCTCTAGGAACTAAGTGGTGTTACAACAGAGCTTGGAATTCTTAAGAGATGGGTCCTGTCACATTTGCAAATTCCCCAAATTCTAGACACCATTATAGCACAGAATTTCTCCCATAAAATGCAGTCAAGTATTACTAAAGCTTTAATTGACCCCCAAAGACCTTTATAAGTCTATAAATAGAGCAACAGACTCATTTATATAGCCAATAATACAAATTCTGTCTGGAAATTTTTATTGAAACAGTTTGTGAATCGCCTTTCCTTATTGAGCATGTGGTACATGCATTTGTATCATAGATCCAAGCCCCTGCTGATGTGGCATTCCACCTTCATAATTTATCCCAAACTTGTACTTTTCTAAATAGATGTATTTTTCTTGGGTTTTTAAAAACTTATTTCTTTCTACATTAGTGCTATTTGTGGCTTGATTTCAGTATGTTTCCCTGTGTGTTCCTTTGCTTAGTAGGGACTGTTTTGCATTGCTTGATTTCAGTATTTTCCTGTATGTTCCTTTGCTTAGTAGGGAGTGTTCTGCCTAAAACATGATTTATTTTTCACAAAAGATACAAGAACGAAAAGAAGAGCTAAGAACCAAGAAACCAAGCTGAACTCGGGATGCTGAATAGGCTCCAGAGTGGATAAGTAACTCACTCTACAAACTAGCCGTCTCTCAGTGTGCTTCTGCACAATATTCAAACTGCCTTATCACGTGGCTCATTAGAGTCACTCAGAAGTTATCAGTACCATATGTGATGATGCTCTAAAGGCCCATTTTAGAGATCCTGATATAATGTGCAAATGGTCAGGCTTTTTGAGAAAGGGAGGATGGGAACAAGATAGACAGCTGTGGTGTGAGTACGGAGCTGGGTTATTCGCTTTATGTTTTAAGAGCTGAGACATCAGTTAATTCTCTCAGGAACCTCTGCCGGGGGGGGGGGAAGTGGCATGCTAAGTGTGCATTTGGCTGCTGAACCCCATGATCATCCCCCTTCAGGTAACTTCACAAGTAGGTGTATTACTGTCTTTATGGGAAACCAAGGCCTGAGAAGAATCGCACATGCTCATTATTATACAACCAATAATTGGCTGGGAGACAAGTCAGGGTTGCCTAACCCAGTGGCATCCGTCTTACTTCCTGTCAATTTGTCTGTCTCTTTCTGGCTAAAAAGCAGAGTACACATGTTAAAGAAGGCTCAGGCATTTCTGTTATTTACTTTTTGGATGACATTTAGACTAGAGAATAATAAAAAAGGAGAGGGGTAAGAATGGGAGGGAGGGAAGGATTCAATGTAGGAGTAGCTTGCCAGCATCTAGTAGTGGCTTGGGAGGGAATGCCCTGGGTTAGAACATCTGAGTGGCACAGCCTTCTCCAGAAGCCCCTCCACTGAAGCCTAGACCACATCTCCTGCTTTGGAGCCAGATAGGTTAGACACTGAAGAAATTTCACCCTTGTAAGACAAAGCATGGAACAGTGCCATCCTTGGATGTCCTTAGGGATACATTCTATCGTTAGCCCGGAGAAAGTTGTGAGACCAAGCTACAACTCTTTGGGGTCTCTAAGACTTATCAAATGCAATGGAAAAATAAAGAGCAAAGCCTATTATTTTGGTGGCTGGGGTTTCTGGAGCACGGCAAGGGGCTGTGGCTTTGGATCCCCAGGGCTTAGCACAGGGTAAACTAAGTAGAGTCTGGGTGTTGGCCTCCTTGATGTTTTCTCTGTTTAATTCTGATTTCAAACTACATTTTAACAAAAACAAAGAACAATTATGCTCTTTTAGCTCATCTTTAGATTATGTGAAAAATGAGATGCCAGGTTATTACTAAAAGCCAAGAGAAACTGAGACCAATTTTCTTTAATTACCTAAAAGAATGCCACATGTAAGTACGGTTAGTATGTTATGTTTTAAAATATATATCATATATATGTATATATATATACACACATACAGTTGGAAGTATAGCACAGGCTGGGCATGTTGCCATGGTCTCTGATCTCAGTATTTAGGAGGCAGAGGTAGGAGAACTGAGTTTCAGGCAAGCCTGACAGACAGACAAAAACAAAAACAAACAATCAACCAAAAAGATTTAAAGGTCTGCAGAGGGAACTCAGTAGTGGAGCTCTTTCTTGGCATACACAGTGCTCTGGGTTTGACCTCCCCATTACAAGCAATGAAAATAAAAAGTCATTTCAGATGCCACTTTACATATAGACATCTGTAATACAGAGAGGAAAGTATTCTACAAAGGCATCATTATTGTTTAATTGACTCGCAAGTTCCCAGACATGATTACTTTTGAGAATAACGGATGAAAATGTTAGCAAGGGAGGTCTGGGGAAATAGCTGGTGCCAAAATCACACTGAAGAGTCCAGGAGTGCAGAGTCTAGGAGAGTGGTATACACACACACTAGTGGTATACAGCGAGGCAGCTGACCAGCCTCAGACATGGCTCTGAGTCACTGGCAAGGTCCCCTGTAGGATTCTCCTGTACACCCTTTTCTCATGTCTTTGGCTTTTGTGTGCACCTAAATGAAAATATTGTTTATCCAGAGGGCTGTGCCCACCCCATGGAGCAGGCCCAGCTACTGGCTTCAGGAAGGAAGCACGGATTGAAGTTGGCTGTAGACCTTAGTGGTTTGCATTCCCTTTGAGACAGAGTGTTGTTTGCTCAGGGAGAGGAGCTGGTTACGGGAGAAGGCGCTTTCCTCCTCTCTGTCTGAAAATTAATGAGGGCTGCTTCTGGACTGAGGAAGACTGGGGATTTGAGTCGGACACAAACACAGAACTTGTTACAGTCAATGCTGAAGAATCCTAAAGCGACAACCTGTCCCTGTGAGGCTCTTTCCTGTTCTGATGACTGATACTCCTTAGAAATGAATAGAACCATGGTCTACAGTTACATAATGTTCAGTAGTTGTTATCATAATCACCAACAAATGCTGTAAGCATTTTATAAACACGTGAATTTAGTATTTCACTTTATATGAATTTGTACATTGTATACACTTAGAATTTCATCTCATCCATTAGGTGCCTTCTCTTCCTTGCAATTGGAAAGGCAAGGCATTCAGCAGCTCATGTAAATTAACATGACATTCTGGAGGAGCTGGGGAGAAGTTGTTCTTTAGGTACCCGGCCTGCCAGAACCAGGCCTTTACCACAGAGCCTGACCTGTATCGCTTTCTAGCCCACTGTGTATTGAAAGGAAACATAAGTATTTCAGTGTTAGGGTAGCTCAGATGTCTCAGACATCTTGCCCTATTTCACTGACAAAAAACATGGAGTCATCTATTTAACTCGCTGAGATGACCAAGAAAAAGGAGAGCCCAAAAAGAATTCTTGTCCTTGTGAATTATTAAAGCACGTCTTGAGCCAACTGTCAGTCTGGATAACAGATGACAACCCCCAAAACAGAGGGATGCAGCCCAAACGGTAGAGCCCCATGGGGAAAATGAGAGAAAGAAAATCACATCCAGATCTGAAAGGCCAGAGAGTTCATGGTTAGGTTGAAAATGCAGATTTTTTTTTTTTTTTTTTTTTTTTTTTTTTTTTTTTAGCCTGGCTTCATTGTCAGTCTCAATCAGAATCAAATGGTTTTACATGGTTCTTTTGATCATGTGTTTTCCTCATCCTCTCACCCGGTTAAGATCAGAGTTGTGCAGAATGGCTTAAATGCTGGCCTCCAGAGGATCACTTGTGGGCATTCAAGTCAGATATACAAATTGTGTAGAAGATGTGGAAACAAGCATATGTTGTATACATTGTTATGTACACATATAGTATACATTGTACACTTGTTACTGCCTCTAGATGAAACTAAAATAAAGAATACGGAGTACTATGGTGGAGTTCCTGCCAGTCCCTTCTCCCCACTGTGAGTTCTGACACCATCTATTTTTCGACGAGTCCTTGCAGAAACTTCCTCTCAGCTCTTTTTGAAATGGCTACACTTCGGATGGTGCTTAGAATGTTCCGGCCAGGAAATGGATGAAAATAAATGTCTTTACTATGGCTTTGAGCAAAACTTTTGTTTCATCTGGTTATGGTTATTTTTATCCATCCTATTATAGGAGATGCCAGAGTCTCTGAATATTAGTGGGTAATTGGTTTCAAGGAGCACTACCAACCGCATAGATTTGCCAACCCCAAGTACTCTTGTGTTTGTGCCCAGTGCTGCCTCAGCAGGCATGGGCCTTTTGGCTCTCCAGCCTCCAGGACTCTGCATCTTTAGTCCTAAAAATGAACACCTGCTAAAAATCTGCATCCCCAGTACTGCATTTGCCTGCTCTGGGATAGGTCCTTCCTCAATATCTCAATATTATGTCCTAGGTGAGCATTACGACTCCAGAAATATCTATACGGTCTCTCATTAATCTGTCTTCTCCTAGAGCAAGATCGGCGAGATTTTAAACAGCTCCCTGTGACTCCAGCCCTAGAGCCACATATAAAGAAGCCCTTCTCCATGACAGGGATAAGTGGGTCCACCTGTGCAGAGTGCTCACTAGAGCCCTTCTGGATGCTGACACCGCCACTCCATTGCATTCACTCTTTTGGTTCCAGTCTTGTGCTTTGGCTTTGAGCTTTGCTAACTATGGCCTTTGTCTCTGGATCCTTTGGGGGCTTCTGCCTCCTGGTTTCTAACAGGCCTCAATAGTTGGAATTCCCACAAAGATCAAGAGCTGTGTCCCTGAGATGAGTTACTATATACAACCTCTTTAGGTGTCCTGTTCTCTTGTTCCCCCTTCCCCAACCTTTCCCTTGGTATGGTGCTAGGATCCTAAGGCCATGCCAAAATCCATGATGGGTGCTGGCATTGTGCCCTGGGATGCAGAGAAAACCAAAAAAGATTGTTTTTCTAGTGTTTTTTTTTTCCTACCACATATATTTTAAAACAAAGCAAAAACAAAAACCATCCTTTTGGATTGCAAAGGTGTATGGAGCAGATTAACGTCTGTATAGCGTGTGGATGGTTGCGGAAAGCAGCCATGCAGAAGATTGCTAAACCATTGCCTTAGCAACACCTCCACGTTAGGAAGAAAGCTTACACAAGCTACAATTAGAGAGCAAGGGGGCTGGTTTTGCTTTTAGCAAGCTCTGCACTTCCAGGTGCTTTTTAGTCCCTTCAATGTTACCACTGTGAACAAGTGGAAGTCATTTCACTTATTTCTGAATGCATCTCTGGCCCCAAAGATTGTTTGGAATGCCCGGTTGGTGTTTCCTTTTGGGCTAGTGGCAGTTAGACATAAACAACAAAAACCCTGTGTCTTATTAGGGTGGCCCAGAATTTTAAAATATATCAAATCTGGGGACAAAAGGGAAATTAATTATTAGGTCAGAAAATATTAGAGAAAAAGGTACAAAGAGATTTCTTTTGTGTCTATTAGACCTGATTTCGTGTGTGTGTGTGTGTGTGTGTGTGTGTGTTTGTGTGTGTGTGTGTGTGTGATGGTGGAGGAGGAGAAGGAGGAGGAGGAGGAGGAGGAGGAGGAGGAATTACAGTCGTGTATATGAGAAAATGAGAAAAAAGAGTGTCCTTCAGATTTTGATGTCATATAGAGTGGTGACTTTGTTTCTTTTGGAATAAGGAAAGCAGATGGAGGCATAGATGTTGCCATTTCCTATAGAAACTTCTCTCAGCTATAGCCTTGACTGGAAACTTTCTGGAACAGGAAACGCATGCAGTGCTGTCAGCTAGAAGGCAGAGTGTCTTTCTTTGATCCAGTGTTCAAGAAGCTTCTGTTTGCCCATCTCTGCTGCTGCAGAGGAGCAGAGGGGCGGCAGTGGCAGCACTGTCAAGGTTTCGAGTTGGATTTCTGACCATCCCCAACTGGTCTGCCCACACCCACAAGCAATGTCTCTCTGCATCCCAACCACAGTTACTCTCTCTACCACTCCATCTCTCAGGCCTCTTCTCTGTCTTCAAAAAGAAAAGCAATTGTTGCGGTCTTCAGATATAACCCAGCCCCTTTAAGGGCCTTCCTGATGAATAGCTTCTCAGTAGATAGACTCTGAGATGCTTGCTGTAGAAACCAAAAGAGAAAGATATATCTAGAAAGCCAGAGATATCAAAACCTGATCCTGCCGATGAGCCTAGTTGCTATTCTTCATTGTCAGATAATTCCGCTGTCAGGTGCTTATCAAGCAGGAAGAGACATTCTTGCCCTGTGAATTCTGTTTCCCAGCTCCACCTATGTATGATTCTGCACTGAAAATGATCTGAATTCCTTGGGTTTCCTATATTTCCTGCAATCCAGCTGGGCTGACTGCCACTCAGGACCATTCGAGCATAGCTCAGGACATAGGGTTCAGAGTGTGAAGTTGAGTCTCCGTCTCAGAGCACACTCTACCTTCCCACCCTGTGATTGGTCTACCTACCTTCCAGACTGGCCAGCGCAGCCATTCGGCCACACTTTAGAAACTGGTTTTGTGTGTGCCAGAGTGTACTGAGGTTCCATGTTCATTAAGTTTTGTTGTTTGTTTCATTTTAATCCTTCTAGTAAATTGTGGGAATAAATTGGATTGCACGTGTCTGTTTATCTATTGCCTAAATTTAATTTAGTTTAGCAATCATCCATGCAGTTCATACTAAGGCTGCAAAGGTGACATAAAATGTAATTGCCTATCCCTCATCCTCCTTACACTAATAACTCAACCACAAAAAAAAAAAAAGAATCTGTTGCAGAGTATGTTAAGAAAAATACAGGATATGCAAAACCTGTTCCCTTCCACTATGCAGTTACATGTGCAACACCAGGGCCAGAATCCCACTGAGAAGATGGAAAGGCAGGAAGAAGAAAGAGCCTCCTGTCAAGCACTCTCACAAGAACAGAGCCTACACCTGCATCTGGGAGGGACTGTACTCCTCTGGCTTCCATAGACACCGCTGAAGAGCGCTGTGCCAGACTGTTTTCAAGGTGTTAAGTGTGGACTCAATATCTCATTTCACAAAATGATAGTGAAACCCAAAGAGTGGAAGAGACCTCAGTGGACCGTCGGCTCTAACACTCCAGAAAGGAACTCCTAATAGAAGTTATGCCATTGATGAGTTACTGAAACGGTTGTGCTTGTGGGATAGAGACAGGATGGAGAAGAATAAGATAGGATCAGGAAAAGATAGACTGAAGAGTGATGAAAAGCAGAATAGTGGTTCTTCTAATAGAAATGTGGTCCTATCCAGAAGAGGGGGGCCTTTCTGAAGACACACAGAAGTGACTTGCTCATTTTTTTTTTCCTATTCAACTATTTTATGGTAGAGGAAATCTACTTTTGGAAACTTCCACCAGATGGGCATCTCAACTCATTTCCATGAAGCCCCTCAGATGATAAAAAATGGGTACAAAAGTATCTACCTTGCCATCCAATTTACTTCTATGTCTTGTTCCTTTGCAGGTCACTTCTACCAATTTCATCAAATGTTCTATCAAAACTTTTTTATTAAAATGTAAAAATAATAACCATTGTAGAAAATCCAAACATGTTAAAAAAAAAAAAAGGCAGGGGGGCGGAGGGAGTGTGTGGTGTGCTTGGAGATAAATGTGTGATGGTGACACTGTCAATAACAGAAAGAGAGATGTCTTAATGAAACCGGCACTAATGACATTGAGCAGGCTGGTGACAGATGAGCAGAGGGATGAGAAACAGCCACAGAGGATGGACCCAGCAGAGAACACAGCTCATGCTGAAACTTAGAAGCAGAAGTGCCCACTGTTTAGCTGTAAGAGGCCCGTCTGGCAGGTAAGGTTTGTACCAAGTAGCAGTAGACTAACAAACCTAAAGCTGCTGGGGGGCGGGGCGGGGGGAGGAGCCAGTTCAGAGAACCTGACACCTGCCTAGCAAAAGTCATTTTATTTTAAACCTAAAGATTAGAGGGAATATATGCCATTGATGAGTTACTCAAACGGTTGTGCTTGTGGGATAGAGACAGGATGGATAAGAATAAGATAGGATCAGGAAAAGATAGACTGAAGAGTGATGAAAAGCAGAATAGTGGCTGTGTGGGAAGAGACAACTAGAAAAACAAGGAGAAAAAAAAAGATCATGCATGAAATCTCACCATAGCTTAGGTGCTGCCCGGGTGTTTAATACCTCATGGGAAAGGGAGAGTTGATGCCTTGTTTTGTTTTGTTGATTTTTGATGATGTAATCACTAGTGGGCTGACTACACTCTAGGGTAGACCTCGCTCCCAGAACTAGCTGGGCATGATCAACTGGACTCCCTAGGGAGAAAAAAGAAGAAAGAAATCAGAAAGTTGATAGGGAAGGGATAGGAGGATAGAGAAGGTAGTTATAGGAGGAGCTGGGGAAGGGGTAAATATGTTCAAAATACATTGTGCAAACTCCCAAGGGATTATAAACATATTGTTTAAAAATGACCTGAGGGTGGAGGAAGAGAGATAGTTCAGCGGTTAAGGTCTTGCAGAGAACCAGGGTTTGGATCTCAGTACCCATCATAGAGGTTTGCAACCTGCTGTAACTTCAGCTCCAGGTGATCCAGTGTTCTCTTCTGGCCTCCACAGGGACCAGGTACACGTGAGATACATAGACACATATGCAGGCAGGACAGTCATACACATAAAATAAAAACAAATACATCTATATTTAAATGATCTGGGATAGTTTGAGGGCCTTTTATCACAACTAATTGCATGGGGCACTGCAAGGCAGTAAAGATAACCAGCCTGTCTAAAGTTTAGTTCATTTGAAAGAAGAGTTAGGAAATGAGACAGGAGGCAGGATTGAACCAGGCATGGGCTCCTGAAAAAAGTGGAAAGGAATGAGACCTTCACTGCATGCTTGACTTAGAATTAACTTAGCCGTTATGCATCCAGAAACCTTATACTGTGACTAAAGATTTTGTTACCCTATATACAAGTGATAATGAAGATTAACCATTGTAGGTAATTATTTCATTTGGAAATTGAGTTTTCCTAAATCTCTTGATAGGTACAGTACTAGTCAATTTTCTATGATATATGCTTTCTTATAGTGTTAAAATTTTAAAACATAAACAGAACTTAACTTTGTAATATCACGTTATAGCTGTTGCTCTAGCTATATGGACTATAAACCAGAGCCTTTCAATTCAGAGAACTCAAAAAACTACATGTTTATGAGAAACCTGCTTTAAATATGAAAATCAGGCTGACAAAGTCTATTTCAAAGAAAGTAACTAACATGGATAAAATCATCTTATAATGACCAGAGATACAATTCATCAAGAGGCCATAACAATTCTAAATGGTTCTGTATCTAATAACAGAGCATCAAAATCATTAAGCACAGCCTGATAATACTGGGGAAAGAAGCAGTAAGACTGTGGGAGCTGGGGATTTCAGCACCCATCTCTTAGTAATTGCCAGAAAATCATTACCTGTTTAGAAAATCCAAACCGTACTATTTAATGTGGTAATTCTAGTATGGTGCTTTAAGGACCGTCCCACTGATTCCATACCAGACAGGCTAATTTACAATCCAGTCAGTGGTAGATATGGGCTAGCTTTTTTTTTTTTTTTATTTAGTATTCTCACCCACAAGAGTTGTTATTTCTTGTTTGTTTGTTTGCATTTTTTATTTATTTACTCTACATCCTGATTGTAGCTTCCACTCCCTCCTCTCCTCCTAGTCCTCCCCACCCACCCATTCACTCCTTCTCAGAAAAGGGGATCCTATAGATATCAACCAGCCTCGGCACATGAAATTGCAGTAAGCACAGGCACATCTTCTACTGAGGTAGACAAGGCAGCCCAGTTAGGAGAAGGGGATCCAAAGGCAGGCAATAGAATTAGTGACAGCCTCAGCTCTGGATTTCTGAGTCCCGCATGTAGACCCAGACCCAACTGCACACTAACTGTCACATGTGTGCAGAGGGCCTAGGTCTATCCTAGGCATGCTCTCTTGGTTGGCAGTTCAGTCTCAGTGAGTCCCTATGGGCTTTTTAGTGGTAACCATTCTGCCTAGGCTAGGCTGAGATGAAATGAAAAGGTAGTTTTACTTCCCCGATAAATAAGGTTTTTGAGTGTGTGTGTGTGTGTGTTCTTTATTTCAGAGCTATTTGTTTCTTTAGCTCAATTGTTGTTTGGGTTGCTGGGGTTTTGGTTTATAGTATTTTAGTAGTCTGTGCATTCTATATAGTAATCCTCTGTCAGATGCAGAGCAGAGAGGTATCCTTCCATTCTATAGATGGCTTCCTCTCTCTCTCTCTCTCTCTCTCTCTCTCTCTCTCTCTCTCTCTCTCTCTTTTGTTGCTTTGCAGAAGCTTTCGAATCTCATGCAATTCTGTTGATCAACCCTTGGTTTTATTTCCTGATCTATTGAATGCCTTTTCTTGGTCCTTGGCTGTGTTTAACGCTTGACATGCTTTTCTCTGACAGTTTCGGAGTTTCAGATCTTACATGAAGAAGTTTGATCTATTTATTATCGATTCGTTATTTGTTGAGTGACAGGACCTAATCTTCTACAAGTGAATATCCAGCTTTGCAGCATCATTTGTTGATGAGTCTGTCTTTTCTCTGAGATAGGTTTTAATGCACCTTTATCAGAAACCAAGTGGATATAGCTGTGTATCTTTTGTGTTCTGTTGTACCAGGCTGTGTTTTGGTCACTATGGCTCTGTAGCATAATTTGAGATTAGATATTTTGATGATCCCAGCATTGCTGCTTTTAATCAGGATTGCTTTCCCTACTCGGGGTCTTTTGTACTTCTATGGGAATTTTCCAGTTGTTTCTTTTTTTCTCTATTTTAAAAATATTGTAAATAAAGAAAACATCTAATAAAAAATATTTTCTTTTAAATTTTGTGCACATATGTACATGTATATGTGTTAGGGTAGATGTACATGAGTGTGGTGCCTGTGGAGGCCAGAGGAAGATGTAAGATTCCCTGAGGTTTCCCCATTTTTTTTGCTCACATTTAATAATGTGTTGTTTTATTTCAATTTCCATGCATTTGCACATGTTCTGTGTTTTCTCTTGCTCTTGATTTCTAGTTTTATTCCATGGTGAGTAAAGAGAATACCAAAAATCATTTAAATGTTCTTGTATTTGTTAAGATTTGATTTATGACCTAAAATACAGCCTATTTTAGAGGAAGAAAGATCTCATGCACACATACTGAGCTGCTGTATCATCTTAATGAAACATTCCCTCGATCAATATGATCAATAGCTGTTCTCTCTCCTCACTGCTGTTCACTTGTAGCTTACTTTGTATGAAATCAGTATGCTGATACCTGCTTGCTTCCTGGTTCTCGGTGTGTGGAATGCAGTCTCCCATCCGTTTACTCTAAGGCTCTGTTTATTTTCACCAGCAAGGTAAGACAAACACCTATTGCAGGCAAGAAATAGCTGGATCTTGAGATTTAATGCAACCTGCAGATCACTAAATGTTCAGGTATATTATAGAGCTGTAACCATTCATTCATTTTTTAAGTATTTGATATTTTCCTAATCATCATTTTTTATATTTAGTCTTCTTGTAGAGTTTATTCTGCCTTGTAAAATCATAGATGTTTTTAATCTTCAGTGTATATGTTTCCTCCAGGCATCCTGCTAGTATGGTGATCATAAATCTTTGTTGTAAGTTTATTGTGGGAATTTATTTCTTTCTCTTTCGATTATGAAGAATAGTTTTGCTAGGTAACTTAGTTGACATTATCTTTCAGAGATTAAAGCCCACTATTGTGTGTCTCCTGGTTTTTAAGAGTTTCTACTGAGAATTCCATACTTACTCTTATGAGTGTGTTTTATATGTAACCCAGTGCTTCTCTCTTGCATCTGCTAATATTCCTTCTCTGCTCTATACATGAAGCATTTTAACCACAATATAACATGAAGGGCTTCTTTTCTGATGTTGTGTGTTTGTTACTCAAAGTGTCTCCTATATCTAGATGGCTAGCTCGCCTTAGATTTGGAAAATTATCTGCTATGTTATATCTTTACATTGTACTTCTTTGGCATTTATATTTTCTATAATTTTTATTATATATAAAGTATATATAATAAAAATTTTATTATATATAAAATAATATATAATATTATGCATATTTATGTCACTTCATCCTAGCAAAAATGTTCAAATTCACTAAGGCTTAACAAAAAGCTTTTGGTACAATCCAGTGTATAACCTTTTTAAATGTGTTTAAATCAGGCTCTATGCTTTATTTGAAGAGTTCTGCATAGTGACAACAGTTAGAAAACACTGTAAATAGTCAAGGGTCATCCTCTCCTCAGATGACAGCAGGTTTCTTTTCTGGTTTCTTCTGAAGATAGACTTTAGAGTCACATCAATTGCTAATCTCAAAATAAATGTTCTTTTGAGAGTCTAACATCTTGTAATCATTTGGAGAGTACTTGACAAACACATCAATTTGGATCCTAACTTTTAGGGTGGTATTATAAAATTCATTCTATGTTCTGGTTTGAGTATTCTTACAGAATGCAGAATAACAGCACATCCCCGAAGGAAAAAAATATCTCTATTCATTAGGATTCTTCTCACCTGAAATATGGGACTTAGATTTTTCTACATATTATAGTAATGTTCCAATATATTAATCCTTAAAACCTGTACAATGTCACATGCTTACAATGTCATATTCTATCTAAGTGTGATTTTCAAAAGGTTAGAAACAAAATATTCATACAATACATTGTACTTCTTGCTCAACCCATGATTCATACTTTTTGGTCCTTTAGTGATGTTCAATGGGTATTTACATGTCCTGTTCACACTTGAAACTCGTTCATCTTTGTTTTTTTCTGAATTAGTCTACCTAATCTACTTTGCCTTCAAGCCTAGGTTTCCTGTCTTCTACTTGACACATTCTGTGGGTGAAGCGTTCCACTGGGATTTTTAATATAACTTAGTGAGCTTTTCATTTCAGAACTTTCAATCTGAGTTTTTCTTTATCTTTTTTCTTATCTTTATTGATCTTTTTTCATGCCCATAGGGGCTCAGTGGGGAAAGGCACCTGTTGCTGAGCCTGATAACTGAATTTGGTCCCCAGAACTACAGAGTAGAAGGAAGAAAATTGACTCCATGATTGCCCTCCAGCAGACAGCAAGACCCACACACAATAAAAATGTAATTTTAAAAATCACTAGTTTTACCTCTGGCTTCTATATTGTGTGCTGGTCAGTTTTACACAAGCTTCGGTCAGAGGAGACGAGGAAACCTCAAAAGAGAAAACACCTTCATATGATCATAAGATGGGGCTGTAGCCAAGTACAGGACATTCCCTTAACTAGTGATTCATGGAGGAGGTCTAGCCTATTGTGGTTGGAGCCATCCCTCAGTTTGGGGTCCTGGGTTCCATAAGAAAGCAGGCTGAATAAGTCACGAGGAGCAAGCCAATAAGCAACATCCTTCCACGGGCTCTGAGTCAGTTCCAATGCCTGCTTCCAGGTTCCTGCCCTGCTTGAGTTCCTGTCCTGACTCCCTTCAGTGGTGGACTATAACGTGGAAATATAAGCCAAATAAAACCTTTTTTTCCCCAAGTTGCTTTTAGTCGTGGTGTTTCATCACAGCAATATTAACCTTAACTATAACAATTAAATCAGTAATGACTTTTAACTTTAAAGGTTGAACATAGAAACATCTTAATTTTCTGTAAAATTTATTTTAAGTTTGAAAATATGGTTTCAGAAAGTTTAAATTCTAACAAAATCTTGTTTAACAGAATATACTCACAGCTTCTTGTACATTTTGAAAGAGTTTGTTTTAGTTGATGTTCTATTGCTATGAAGAAACACCATGGCCACAGCACCTCTTATAAAGGACAATTAGTTAGGTCTAGTTTACAGTTCAGAGGTTCAGTCCATTATCATCATGACAGAAAGCATGACAATAAGAAAGCTCAGATAGACACGGTGCAGGAGGGGTAGCTGAGAACCCTACCTCCATATTGGGAGGCAACTGGAAGAGAGAGGGAGGGGCACTGAGCCTGGCTTGAGCATTTGAAACCTCAAAGCCCACCCCCAGAGACGCACTTCCTCCAACAAGGCCACACCTTCTGATCTCTGTAAGGTAACACCTTCCCTAATGACCATGCAGTCACATAAATGAGCTATGGGTGTTGCAGGAAATAACAAGGGGCCATTTTTACTCAAATCACCATAGTCTTCACAACACAGTGGTTTGCAGGTTCAAAATAAAGATAAAGGTGGGTTTGGGGAACAAATACTTTGCTCAGTATTAAAGTTTTTTTTTTCCCACCAGAAAGTGAGTCTTTAGCTTATCTTTAAAGTACATAGGTTGTTGCTCTGGAAACAAAGGAAGAAGAAAGAAAGGACTTCTCTTTTTCAGGGCTTGTCAAGTAAATAGAGTAAAACACTCCCTTTTTGTGGAGTGAGGGCAAAACTGAAAAATGGTCAGTGAAGCCTCATCAGTTTCTATAAAATATTAAGTCATATGAGTGGGACTAGAGAGAGCTGCTGCTGAACATCGTAGCCTCTCCCATCCACTGAAATGACCAAAGCAATCTTGCTCTTCAGCGTTGAAATGGTCAAATGAAAGCCACAGTCAAAGTTCTAGCCTGCATCAAGATCACATGGGGTGGCTGCTTCAAATGCTCTGGCTACTTAAAATTTGGTTCCTCAGAAGGCCAAATAGTCCAGCGGACGAAGCCATTTCATTGGTGCATAAAAATCAACTGTACTCTGTGGTGCTGAGATCTAAGGTTCTGATTCCTAACTCCGTTGAATAAGACACCCAGAGCACCCCCTAACAAAGTGAGGTTAGCAGGACTGACAGCAACACCGATTAAGAATCTTTCCTGAACAAATGCTTCTCACTTCCGTTATTTATCCACTCTCCTTAAGGAGAATGCTTAATCTCATTATACTACATCTTGTTCAAATAAAGCTAGAAGTGTGCCTAAATGCCATATACTCTAAACACATGCGCAGTTAGGAAACCAAAAGAAAGTTGCAACCATATCCTACAAAGTTATCACAACAAAAACTTAGAAAAATTCAAATTCAAAATATTCATTTAACAGGTAGTATTTGTTTTCTGATGCTCAAAACCATAAACTAAAACTCAATTTTGAAATGCTTTATCCTCCTGTGCTGGCTGCAGCACTCAGGAGAGCTGGCCCACACCTCGCCTGCCTGGGCGGCATGGTAGAGATGGCCCTATTGGCATGGGTTCAGGAGAGCTAGTCCTCTCATGGCCCTGCCTCTCTCCTGAGCAAAGTGAGTAGAGTTGGGCCTGGTGGAGTAGGTGCAGGAGAGCTGGCGGCAGACCAACTCAGCCACCACCCAGGCCCAGATCCAGGGCTTTTGAGTTACCCACCCCAGCATCCACCCTATCTATGAGCTGGAGTGAGTCCTGCAGAACCAAAGCTACAGGATCTGCATGACACAGGGCCATGTTAGGATCTCTGAGGGAAGTCCCGGTGAGGATCCAGTGTGGACAGTAATAGCAGAAGCCAGTTCTTGAATGAGAGCCATGACTTATTGCAATGAACACTTGCAAGTAAAGCTGTTTAGGCAAAACGGTGTGTGATACACAGTGACATACCATCACTTCCATAGCAGCAAGATGGTTTTTGTTTTTATTTGTGTGTGTGTGTGTGTGTGTGTGTGTGTGTGTGTGTGTAGGGGAGGTGGGACGGTGGAGGGGGAAGGGTAGTTTGCAAGGGTAGAGGGCAGATATGGAGGGATGAGCAGATGAGTGGGATTGGCATGTATGATGTAAAATTCACAAAGATTCAATAAAAAAATTAAAATGCTTTATACCACCCATGAAAAGAGTGTTCCATTTAGAATCTACTTCCTCAGCATAGTAGTGGTCCCAACATTCCTTAACTCTGCCCCCACCCCCCAAGTTCCCCTTAAACATTTCAATTTGTATGGCATGCTGTTCTACCAGAAAGACTCACTTTTTGTTCTTGTGACCTTTAGAGTGCGGTCTTCTCATCTTCTACTGAGCTGCTTACCAACACTCCTGCCAACCTCAGTTCCAAAGCGATGTCCAGATCCCTGGACTAACTACCCTGCCTACTTCCTCATGGAGTTTCCAGAGTGCAGCGCTCACATTTGTATCTGTCTTCACATTACTCATATCAATTACTTAGACCAAAACTAACTTAAGGAATAAGGAGTTTCTTTGGGCTTATGCTTCCAGGGAGGTAGGGCGGGGATGGGGTGACATGGGAGCAGGACCAAGAGGCTGACTGGCCATCCTCACACAGAAGGCAGAGAGTGAATAGGAAATAGGATGAGGCAATAAGCCCTTAGAGCTCCCCCTCCCCCACTGACATACTTCCGACCTCAAGGCTGTACCTTCTAAATGTTCCATAACCCTCCCCAAACAACTCCACCAATTGGAAGCCTAGTGCTCAGTACTGAACATAGGAGGGACACCTCTCATTCAGATCACCATGCATATCGTTTACTGTTGTGTGCCTGTTTATAAAGTTGTCTTCCTTAGCACTCTGTTAACCTTGAGAAATAAAAGACGCCAAAAAAAAAAAAACAGATTTATTGAGATGTAATATATACACCATATGACTCACCCTTTTAAAATATGCAATTAGATGATATTTGATTTAGTTACAGAGTTGTGCTGCCACTGTTACAACTGTAGATTGTTATTACTCTAAAAGTGTTAGGTCCAAATCAGACTCCAAAATGGCAGTGCTGCTGACAGTACCATAACATAACGACTGTTATTGGTTAAACAGAATCCAAACTGCAGCTTTCTGATGACCAGAAAAATCACTACCTCCCCATAAAGGTCAGCTACCTCAGTCAGGCAAGGGCTTCGAGTTCCTGGTCAATTCAAACACCCTGTATCCGTTCAAAGACTCCCACTGAATCAGATGAAATCTGCTTTCTTTTTTCTTTTCTTTCTTTCTTTTTTTTCATTTTGATTCTTCCTGTGCGTCCCCCTCCTATGAGATAGCCTTGGCTGCTTCATCACCAATAGACCTTTCTTTCAACCCACAGAGCAGTTTACTTTTGTGTTTCACTGTGTCCTTGCTTACAAAAAGGAAATGTGCCCATTCTCAGACATGACCTTTCTCTCTGAAGCCCTGTTCAGCTGCTTTCTAGTTCTACAGATTCTAGTCTAAGTGCTTCATAGAAATTGAGTCAGACAACATATGACATTTTGGGCAGATGTAAAGGAGTTAATGAGCAGGCTCTGTGATATAGTAAAAGTGAAATGAATTTGGAGTCATCTAAGTTATTGAACTTACATATTTACTAGCTTTATGGCTTTGGGAAGTCATTTTATTTCTGTGTCTCTTTGCTTGTTTATAAAATGAGGTTAGCAGTTATTCTCTTAAAAGATAGTAGTGAGAATTTAGAAGATATGGCAAGTTCCTAGACAAGGGTTTGCTCCATAAACAGTAGTTGATATCTGCATAGCTATATGCCCATAGCAGCATATGTAATTGTGCCTGCCCCCACCCCAGCCTGAAGCAGGCTGATTCAGACCTTGCTCTGCCACAGGCACCTAGCAGGGAGCCTTCCAACCTAGGTGAAGTCTATTGTCCTGCCACATCTGCAGCTTCCTACAAGGGGCCACCACCTGCAAGTTCCTGATAACCAACAAGATGCTGATGAGGCGATGAGATCCTGGCATTGAAGAGGATGGGTTCCCTCCCTTTATATACTCAGACTCCTAAGTAAACACTGGGCCTTGATCAGAACCTTGTCTTGGACTCATTTTATTCTTCTCTCACCGTCCGGCCCTCCCCCCCCCCCCCCCATGTAGCTCCATCTTTCCTTTCAGGAACCCAAGTAACCCGTGGCCACTGATGGCTACATGTAATTAATGGATGATTGATAAAAAATGGTAATGTCATTCCATTAGAATGCCAATGGACTCTCAATGACCTGGAGGAAGGATAATATCAATACTGGAAGATCTTCCTTTGCCTTTTGTCTCCCAGCCACTGTTCTCCTTCAACCTAGAGACAACAGAACCCACAACAAAAGAACCTGAGATCAGAGGGAAAGCTTTTGGGATCTGGTCCTGATACTGACATACTGAAAGTTCTTAGAAAATTCATGTTATTTCTCTCAACCTCTGGCATTCATTTGCATAGACTTTTAATCTGATTGTTTTTGATTTTTTTCTACTGTAGGACAAAGGAAGCTGGAATTATATACCGAACAATGTGTGAACTATCTTTAACATAGATGAGCAATAGCATGTGAATCATACGTAGGAAGAAAGAGAAAAGGAAAGGAACCAAACAAAGGAACTCAGGCAAAGGAAAGAAAAGTTCAACCACCATTCATCAACGAAATTAAATCTAGAGATGTCCAAACAAATCAGGAACTTTCACCATAAAAATAATAAGACTGATTCACAGAAAAATTCATTAGCATGCTAATCCAATTCCCCAAAACAAAGGGAGAAAGACATTATGATAAGTTTAGTTGAATCATACTTACAATGTAGGGTGCAATGGTTGAATCAACAGCTTGAAGGAAATTGGATAGAGTACTAGTCAGAAAGAAAGGTGCACAAACAATTTCATCTCTATGGGAAAAAATATGACTGAGTTTTTTAAAAAGAGAGGGTACAACTTCTAAGAGAAAGTAATGTAAGTTACACAAATTTGCTATAGGTCTCAATTTTTAGAAATAATCTATAACCTTACAAATGATCAGAATAGTTAAGAGAATAGATATTAGTTGGAATTGGTGATTTAAATAGTTTAACAAAGTAAAGAAAAGAATAGAAATAATCTAGGAAACTTTCCACATTTTGCCTTGTTGGGTTTTTTAATAAAGAAGCTAGGCAAATTACCTATGTTCTAGTCAGAAGCAATTATGTGAAGTTCAAATGGAGAAATATAAAGCTGGTGTCATGGAAATATTCAAATTGATAAATTCCAGCCTTTTCAGACAGGCTGAGGAATTTTTCAAAAATAGCCATGAGGTAGGATCCATTATTAGCATAGAAGTAGGCTGAACATTCTCCTCTGAAATTACTCTGGCTCTTTATCTTTATCAAGTGACTTATGCCATGACCAAAAAAAAAAAAAAAAAAAAAAAAGTATCTTTTGATCCAAAGGAGCAAGGCCAATAAAATTTTCCATTTATTTACCTCTTTCAAAGGATATATAGAACAGTAAAACATGTACACATGCATATATACATGTATATGCATTCATTTATATACTTAGATAATGGATACATAGTTTTCTTTGAACTAGGTATTAGGGATTTGCAGGCAATCAGAGGGCCAAGGAATGTTGCAAAGATCACAGCACAGAATAGACTTATCGCAAGAGATTTATTGGGGTGGGTGGTGGAGAGAATGAAGGCTGCCTCAGAGTGAGGATGGAAAAGAGGGCAGGTTGTGAAGGCACAGGCTTTCAGAAGAGTGTGCAGCTCACAAGGACAGCAGAAATGTGTGGCATTTGGGAGCCGGTGATGATGGGGCTGCTGGCTGAGTGGCTGAAGGAGGGTTGGTTCTGGAATGTGGGTGGTCCTCAGTTTACAGACACTAAGAGCTTTCTTTATAGCCAAGGTTATCCTAGAACTCACTATGTAGCCCAAGATGACCGTGAATTTAAAGCCATCTTTCTGCTTTAGCCTTGCAATGCTTAGGCTTATAGACATATGCCACCATACTGAGCTTGAAGTGTTTCGATTCTTGCTAGACCCACTATCATATAACTGTGACCTACTTATTTATTTATGGATATGCCATTCTAAAATGTTCCACTGCCCTGCCTCCTATTGTGAAAACAAGAGCATTCTTAGAAGCCAGACAAACCTGAAACTCCATTTCTGATTTTCATAGGATTCCCACTTCTGGGTAAATATCCAAAGAATGTAACTGAAGCCCGTGTTTACTGGAGCACTACTCTAAATAACCAAGATAGGAAATCAACACGGGTATATCCACCAGCATATACTGAGGTACTTACTCACAACTGGATCTTTTTCAATTACAAAAAAGAAGGAAATTGTGTCATTTGCAACAAAATGGGTCAAACTGAACAACTTTCTATTTAATAATATAAACCAGGCACAGAAAGACAAATACTGTGTGTCTTGAATGAAAGAAAGTTGGGCTTCAAAAAGAGTAGGCAGTGGTTACGAGAGCCTAGAGCCTAGGAAAGGAGCAGGAATAAAAGAGTGTTAGATACCAGACACAAGCAGTTAGATGGGAAGACTAATTCGCAGAACTGTCCTACAGTACTAGAATGCAATTTTGTTTGACATTGTGCCCAACCTAAAGCCTGCAGACTGCATTTGCTTCAGGGTGACTATGAATGTGGTTCAGCATGAAAACTTACTTGAAATCTTATGAGAAGTTGCCTTTTTTTCCCATTTTTCTTCTTTTGTGATTTTATTTAATGGTTCTCAACCATGAACTTTATAGATGACCATCATTTGTGACCCAACATCAAAAGGCTAGACATTCCTTCAATCTATTATGTGTTCTAGGAAGAACTAGCAAAGAGAAGTTCAAAAGCCTCAAGAAGTGATGATCCTGGGCTACATATCAAGTTCTAGATAGGCCAGGGCTACAAAGCAAGACCTTGCACCAAAAAATAACAAAAGTAAATATATAAAGTTAAAAAATATATAAAAATTAAAAGTAGGTAAGAAGAAAACATTCTCCAAAGATACTCATCTCCTGTAAATTGTGTAGATCACTCTCTAAGCCATTATGGAAGCTGAAATTGAGCCATGCACCTTTTTCCCCCTTGTCTTATTACATCAGTGATCTATTGAAATGTTTATAATAGCTTTTACAGTGAAAGCGACTGGGAGATGGGGTGCAACCCAGCTCCAATGCTCAGGTTCAAGGAAGGGAAGCAATGTCCTCAGGTTAGCCTCGTCTTCTGGAATCACTACACCAAGGCAGACAGCCAATACTGAGCCAACTTGGGCATGATCATAGGGAGAGAGAAAGTAAAAGTGACTTGATACTGGCATGCAGTACTCTCACCCTAACCTTATGTGGAAAGATCCAAAATCTAGACTCCAAGCAAGCAACATGAAACTCATTGTGAAAACCAAGTGGGCAAACATTCTTTAGTAGAAAATGATGGCACAGGAAGGCAGTTATTGACTGCTGGTCATCAATACTGAGCCCTTTCCAAAACTCATAACTATCCAGGTTCTCACCCCAGCACTAAACACATTCGTTAAATCTCTCTGACAGGCCACATAAAATTAATTCCTAGTTCTTGGATTCGTTTTGTTGTCCTTCATGTTCCCTTAAGAGCATGCTGTTGTGTTGTTTTGTTTTCCAAGTAGCCAAATTCTGCTGCCCAGGGTAGCAACCATTAGATGCCTGGCCTAACTCTGGCTTTCCCAGTGACTTGTCACTTAATCTAATTGATACTGTGTTTCTCATTGCTCTTTCTCTTTCCAGTTTCTGTTCTTCTTGGAGGAGTGATAGTATAGAATCTTTGATTTACCTTAACAGTCATGGCACATATTCAAGCTCATAGCTAACTCTTCCAAACAAATATGAAGAGCCGTTTCACATTGACACTGGTATAATACACTAGTGAAAAACTTAAATAAAGTTACCATAATAGTTTCATAGTACCTAGGAGAGTTGAAAATCATATTATGCATTTTTTTTTTTTACTAGCTAGGGTTGTCTGATTTCTCAGGAACAGAGGACCCAGTGACCTTTTGATTTTTTTGTTATCAAAATAGTTTATATTAACATAAATGCCATGAGAAGGCTAATGAGACTCACACTTAAAAATTAACTAAAAATATCTCTATTAGCCTAGGTATGCAAACCTGACCCAGTACTTTTGATAAAGAGTAGTTTAGTAGGCAACAGGAGTTTAAAACAAAGCAGAATTACATTTATGAGGAAAGCATAAGTGACTCGTTCTGCACCCCTTATCATGGTACGCAGCTCACCAATATTAAGGATAAGGGATCTCAGAGTCAAACGAATAGTTGGACTGGATCAGCCTTCTGCTCAGTGTCTGGGCAAGGTGTATGGAGCAACAGGAGAGTTGTGTGATATTTTAGCTCTCACCATCAAAGAGAATACATT
The DNA here is from genome assembly GCA_019843815.1 of Montemys delectorum. Taxonomy (NCBI): domain Eukaryota; kingdom Metazoa; phylum Chordata; class Mammalia; order Rodentia; family Muridae; genus Montemys; species Montemys delectorum. The sequence goes on from JADRCD010238234.1 coordinate 27,305, forward strand.
TCAGTTTTGTCTTTTGTATAAAAGTAGGCAAATTATTTGGTTACTCTGAGACTCCGTTTCTTATATATTAAATGGTAACCATAATTCTAAGAGTTATAAGTGCTTCACATTTATTCTAAGAGTTATACATTTTCACATCAAATTTTAATTGGTTTATAGCCATACTGGTCCCTTGTCTAATTTTTTTTTTGAGGTCAGTGCCTATGTGTGATTAATTTTTGTGTATTCAGTACCTAAAATGATACCTACAAAACAAAATACTGTAGAAATGCTTACTAAATTGTATTGAATAAGCTGTTCATATCATGGCAGCTCTTTGACATACAACTCATGTCAAAAGTACCAGTCTTAAATTCATATTATTGTCTACTCTCTGCACACCCTCAATGAGAAATTTCCTTATTCCATGAATTTCGATTCTCCTATGAGTCTTAATTTGCCTAATGGAATGTTAATGGCCATGAACAGATGTGTTAATTGGTCTTGAATAATTAGACTTGCTTTCCTAAACCTTTCTTTCACTCCACTCCGAAAAGAGTGTGCCATGGGTAGCCACTAGTCCAAGGAGAACGAAATGGATGCTAAGCTCTCCTTGAAGGCAATCTGGGTCGGCCAATTTTGAAGTGAATGGTATGTGCCAACTAAGAATGCTCATTACCCTACACTACTCTTGTAGTGAGCTAGAGAATGCTACTATGCTACGGTTTCTTGATTAATACAGGGGGTGCTTTCTCAGAGCATGTGCATCATTTGTTATGGAATGAGTTGTAAATGTAGGCTACACTTTCACATTAACCAGTCCATTTTCCAAATAGAACCCAGTAGATTTTCTACTGATGTAAATGTATCATTTGTGCCTAATAATTCAAGTAGTGTACTGGTTAAAATTGAGGACTTAAGACCAATCTCGATAGTAAGACATTGTTCCTGGGATTAGAGAGATGGCCCTATGGTTAAGATTACTGCTTGCTCTTCCAGAGGTCTAGGGTTCAATTCTCAGTGCCCATATGGTAGCTCACAACTGTCTGTTACTCCAGTCCTGGGAGATATGGCACCCTCTTCTGTCCTCCTTTGTCATCAGGCACACAAATGGAGCACAGACAAACATGTGGGCAAAACACTCATACACATTAAATAAATAAATAAATAAATAAATAAATCTTTAGGAAAGCAAAAAAACAAAAAACAGTATGTTTCTCCTAAGCAAGTTTGCCTTGACTTGAACTAAAGTTTTAGCTTGGGGATTGGAGAGATTACTCAGCAGCTAAGGGCATTTAACTATTCTTTAGTGGGACTCAGATTCTATTCTCAACATGGTGGTTGATAATCATCTGTAATTCCAGCTCCAAAAGACCCAATACTCTCTTCTGATTTCTACAGGCTCCCTCATGTACATGGTGCACATAAACTCACACACACACACACACACACACACACACACACACACACACACACATACATTTAATAAATATTTGTTTTAAAATGTTCTAGCCAGTGTGAGGATGTTGTGGATAGCCCTGGTCTTGGATTTTGATGCTAATTCTCCCCTCCTGGAAAGCACTGCCGATGAGGAGTGAATCACATATGCAGGCGCCTTGTGAACCTTCTCCCCACCTTAACTTTTCAAATAATGGCTAAGGTCAATGATTGGGCAGTAGGAGGGAAGGTGGAGCTGAAAAGTGTAGAGAGAAGGGGAGAGACCAGGAAGGACAAAGGAAGATGGAGCTGAAGCACGTGGCTTGGAGAAATCACAAGTCATATGGGATCTAATAGATGGGAATAGAGTAATGTAGTGGTAGATCTGCCCAATCTAGGCGAGTAGCTTGTATACTAATTAATTGAGTTGTGAATTCATTGATTGGGTTAAAAATTTACTGCTACATGAGAATTTCATCTTTCTAACAAGGGTTTTCATAACAAGGGCTCATGTTGCCTTTGCTATGATTTAGATATGAAATGTCTGTCCAAAGGCTTACGTATTGAGGACTTGTTTCTCAGCTGCTGAGCCTAACCATTGAGAAGCAAATGGATCATGAAAACTCTTGACTTAATGAATGGACTAATCCAGTGATGAATACATAATTTGATGGCATTGTTGGAAAGTGTTGGAAACATTGGGAGGTGCGGATCTAGTTGGAGGAAGAAGGTCTCTAGAACCACTCCCTTGAGGGCAATATTTTGTTCTAGGATCTACCTTTGTCTGCTGTTTCCTGACTACCAGAGGAGGGGCAATTCTCCTCCAGGATACCCTTCAGCCAATGGCCTAGAAACAGTGAAGTCAGCTGACCTTGAACTGTGACCCCCCCCCCAAAACCATAACACAAAATGACCCCTCCTTTTAAATTGTTTATATTGTCATAGCAACAACAACAACAACAACAACAAATAACATTTTCCCAATGCCAGTATTTTGGGATTAAAAAAATATTAATAAGGTGTCATCAACTCCGTTTTTCTACTGGAAAAAGGACATAGAGAAGTGTAGTTTGAAGACTCACATGGTCTGAGTCACCTCTGTGCTCTAAGGTAACATTAAAACAGCTCTAGTTAGTAAGAACATCATTTGAATCATCTATGATTAGCTTTTGTTGACATCATTTTTAATTTTAAGCCAGGGTACTGATTGGAATCTGATGCAAAGCACTAAACTCAAATTATGTTTGCTGCAAAGTATACCCTCTTTTAAACTCAGTCTGTTCTCTTAGATTTCAAAATTGATACTGGATTAAGGAGCAATCATATTTAATTCTTGGTCTACCTGAAAATATCTTGTGACAAACTGATTTGGTTATATATGGGTGCACAGTAATCCATGCTAAAATTAGACACTTAAAACAAGAAAACAACTTATTTTGCTGATGGATCTGCAATCTACTCAGTCTAAGAGTCCATTGGGCCAGGTTGGTTTAGAACTTGTTTGAGTTTGAGTGTGAAATGTCCTCAATATGCTCCAAGTATTTGTATACTTGGCCCTCAGGGGGTGAAGCTGTTTGGGAAGGCTGTAGAAACAGTTAAGAGGTAGAGCCTTAGTATATGAAGTGTATCATTTGGGGAAGGCCTTGAGATGTCATAACCTAGCCCTACTTGCTGTTTGCATTCTACTTCCTGACTAGACCATCCACCTCTTGCTCCTGTCCCAGAGCCTTTCCACAATGATTGACTGTATTCCCTGTTTTGTAAAACAAAACAAAACAAAACAAAACAAAACAAAACAAAACCTTTGTCCTGTAAGATACTTCATTTTAGGTGTTTAGTCACAGGAAAAGTGATTATGATGGGAATGAACTCCCCATGGAGCCATGAGCACAAGTTGAAGGACAGAAGGCAGTGAATCTGTATGTCCATGGAATGAGTAATGTTAATATTTTACCTCAGCTTTTAGGATCTGCTAAGGCTTAATGGCCTATATAACATTTCATTTGATTACAGAGCACCTCTAGTCATTTCTGACTTTATGATAAGCTGGATCAAAGGCAACCAACTCATACTAGAAAGTTTGGATCACAAAGTCATTTATCAACCTATGGCTGGATATTCATCCCTCTTAGACCTCAGCAGTAAGCAATGACCTGTTTTACAACAGGAAAAGGAGACTTGCTTCAGAATTGTCGAGGCCCATAGTTTTGATTCTTTTGTCTGTTTCTCACCATAGATTTCATTCAAACTCGTCAACTACCCCAGATGTTTAAAGAATCTGTCAGGTGTGGTGGCATGTGCATTTAAGCCCAGCATCTGTGAATGAAAGGCTAGCAAATTTCTGTGAGTTCAAGGTTAGCTGGTATACATAGCCAGTTCCAGGCCAGAGAAACAAAACCAACCAACCAACTAACCAACCAACCAACCAAACAAACAAACAAACAAAGCAACCATATGTCCACTCATTTAAAAAATCTTAAATTGCAAAAACTCTTAACACTGGAATCTGACCAACCATGGAATGATTTTTATTGTTGTTTGGTTTGTTTATTTGTATTGATCTAGGCTCCATTCAAGGCTGGAGGTATCTTTAGAGAATGACTGAATGAGTCATAGCTGAATCAACAAATGTAGTTGCTTCTTTTTATTGTTGGTCAAAGGGGATTCACAGAGACCCTCCAAAACAAAAGAGCAAGTGTCATTGCTCTTGGTTGTCTACCAGAACTTAATCATAAGACCTTATCCCTGAAAACACCATGCACTTTGCTCACAGGACATACAAAAATCAAACTGTAACTAGCCTAGAAGTATCTTCCTTAGTAGTCAGTTTCTGTAGTACTGGAAGGAGCTATGTAGATTGTTAAGGGAAAAAAAAATCCTCAGTAGTTTTACCCAGCCGTAAATCCTGTGCGCTAGAATAATGACCAACCCATCAAAGTATACCCATTGGTGTAATAGTGGCATGAAAGTTGTGAGGTAACCAGTGATGTTCCAGCTGGATTTAAGACCCACTACACAGGAAGAAACTCAAAATGTCTGCTACTGAAAACCTGGCCAAGAACTGATATCTGTGTATGCCATGGGCCATGAGGAAAAACCCACTTCTGTGAATTTACTAAATGGGCATACTATTAAACTGCCTCTTACATGCTTGTTTTTACATCCATTGATTAGTGAGGCTGTCACCTCTAAACAATGAAGCTTCTCTTTGCAGTGCATGGAGGTTAATACAGAGCTCAACAATGGGCCAAAGTGTAGCAAAGAACTGACTATGGGGTAATTAGACCTAAATGAGACATCTATATCTTACACATTCCCCACAAGGCTCAGGGAACATTGCAAAGAGGAGGTAGAAAGGTTGTAAGAATCACAAGCCAACGAAGGACAGCTGTGATCTATTGGACATGACAGGGCTATTGCACCTATGAACTCACAATAGCTGCAGTTGCCTTCACAAGACCTGAAGTTCAAGCCAGTCAATGTTGCAACATGGATGAGGGAGGGGCTCATGACTAACTGAGGAGTTATTAGCAGTTGGCAGCTGAGAGAGGGAGCATACATTTTCTCCAGGGGTCTAGCCCCTGGTAGGTTGCTCACACTCCAATGAATGACTGAACGCCTCTGTACACATCGAACTCTGTAGGTTAATAAATATAAAATAAAAATAGGGCATGAAGTTGGCATGAATATTGAGGGAAGTGGTTGGGGTAGGAGGGAAGAATAGATATGACCAAAATTCCTTAGATACTCATATGAAATTCTCAATAAATAAGTAAATTTCAAACAAGCATATATGTTACCCTTTAAAAAAAAGAATTTGAAATATGTCCTAATATTGCTTTTCTTTCCTAGTACTAGGGAAATGAGGAGCACAGCAACTTCCTCTAGGAAGAAGATAAACACTTGACGCAGACAGTTGACTCTAGAACTTTCTGAGATAGTGGCTATCTACATTTCATGTATTTTATCTGACAAGTGCTTACTAAATACAGGCTTATGAGTATTTGGAGTGTTTGTTATTTCTCACTATGTGGGTTTTACCAATATGATATTTTTTTGTTTTTGTTTTTGTTTGTTTTTAAGTTTTATTGTAATATGACAAAAGTTACATGATTTCAATTTATCTGAATTTTTAACATTTAAAAACATATTTTAAGTAAATAGAATTAAATCACATTCTTGTTTTACTTTTGTACCCCAACTCCTCCCAGAGACCCCCCTTTAATACCTAAAATATCTTTTTGTCATATTCTTTAAATTTATAAAATATTATAACAATAAAAATGAATATTATAAAAGTTGTTTGATATAAAACAGCAATCAATTTAACAGTCTTATGTAGATGGTTGTCTACAGCAATACTGAAAATACAAATGTTTTTCTCAATATAAATTTTAAATAACTCCAAACATATTAACTGTATATTTCAAAATAATACATCACTACTAATATTTTCTTAAATGAACATAAATATATGAAGTGTTTTTGTTTGTTTGTTTGTTTTTTATTTAGTAGATCTTAAAATCTTGGCTCTTACTGTGGTAACTTAATACCAGAGTTACAAACATCAAGCAAAGCATTCAGTCTCACTCTTTGTTGTTCTCTTACAAGCCCCCTCCCAATTTAATTGTCTACATTACTTTTGGGTATATAAATACTTTTAAAGTATGTAAGATGTTCTGAAAACTATAGTATAGTGTAAAAACATGAAATAAACAATACTACTAATAGAGAGGCTGAGATAGGAG
>JADRCD010238236.1:0-26072 GCA_019843815.1 Montemys delectorum
AATAAATAAATAAATAAATAAATAAATAAATGGCACCCGAGAAGGCACGGCGTGGACTGGATGGTCCCCGGGATGCTCCGATTTATTCACCTCGCAGATGGCTAGACATGTAATGGGGGAGAGGCCGTGCTGGGCCGTGCCCTTAGTGAGGGACTACCGGCTGGTCTGAATGAATGAATAAATAAATAAATAAATAAATAAATAAATGGCACCCGAGAAGGCACGGCGTGGACTGGATGGTCCCCGGGATGCTCCGATTTATTCACCTCGCAGATGGCTAGATATGTAATGGGGGAGAGGCCGTGCTGGGGTCTCAACAAGTCTTTTGAACCCTAACAGCATAGGATGCTAGAAGAAGAAATCGTCCTACGAATCTAGAATACATTTCATGGGTTAGTTTTATAGCAAGCATGTGGTGTGAAACATCAAAATCTAGTCGTTCATTTTAACCGGCACATGGTCTTTTTCAGAACAGAGTTTTCTCAACTTGAAGTTGCACAAAGTGGACCAGCGAACCTTTTCACCTTTGAAAGTATTTCCTCATTCTGTAACTTGGTAAGGTGGCGCTAGCAAGGATGTTGCATTTTGAGGTTTCATTAACTGTTTGAATTTTCAGGACTGAAAAATGTACCGGGTACCTATTTATAGGATCTCCATAGAGCAAGGCCACTGATCCAAAGGAAGAGCTCATCTGGTTAACATTAATAGCTGTAAATCCAGAGCATGGATTCGGGTTACTCAATCAGTTGTTATAGGGGATATTATATGAACTTTTGTAGCTACAAAAGAAAAGGTTATGTACGTTGATAGGGATAGGACATTGAATAGGTGGGTGGATGTGAGCAATCATGTGGGTCTATTTCATAGGCTTCAGATGTTAGAATACTCTTAATTTCAAAGAGATCTATCGGTAGGGGGTTGATTTACCATGCTTGAGGATCTGGGTTCAAATCCCTAGTACCATTGAGGGAAGGGGTTAGGGGGATTAAAAATGTTGATGGAAGCTAGGTTTCAACAATACAGACCAAACAGTCATAAAGATGTTAGGTCAGATGATACAGAAGTTAGTAGCAAATGGTTACTATGGCGACTGTGGGTGTCAGGGAAGAGAGGCACAAATATTTGTTCTTGTTTGCAGCATTCTTCTGAACCACTATTAGAAAGTTTAGTCAGTCACTCTGTCCACACAAGTGTGGCTTCTTTAGGGAAACCCGCACACAACACACACACAATGTGGAAACCCGCACACAACACACACACAATGTGTAAATGATTCTTGGTATCAACTATTTCAATAAATTTTCTTCTAAGTAATACTATTTTTTTATAACTTTAATTAATGTACAGATATTGGGAGACACGCCATCTAGGCTTAGTTCCCTGTCATATCCTCTTATTTTTAATTCCAGTGGTTTACAATACATGTCTATAATAGTAGCAAAGTAATAACAAGATTTTGACATGTCCGTCAAGATGAAAGCTTGAAGAAAAAATAGCAGTACTACCAACACACAGGCCTAGTTGTGGGTGGGCTCGTCTACTCGATACAATAACCTGATGGGATCTTTTGCTATTTGCAGTTTATAGAACTGGAATATAACTAGGGTTTGAATTCAGGCAGGGAGTCCATGAAGATATATGCTCAAATTTATTTCTGGATTAGGAAATGACTTCCATAAAGAAAGACCTGTTTGAGAGAACAAAAATCAGACAGATCATAAATATGTTGCCCGGCCCCTACACCATTAGGAAAAAGCTTTTTTATGCTGCCCTTCAGTCTCCCTGGGTGCATAAGAGGCACCGAATATCTAAGTGGCTGGAGTCTTATTTTGTCTGCTTACTGAAAAACGTGAGACAGAAATGAAGTATCAGAAACCTAACAAAATACTCTCAGGTTCAGCCCTTTCCCACAACCATGTCAATACATGCTTCTGTACCTGTGTCTCAACCCATCTTTAGTTTCTTTCTCTTTTGCTGCATATACATTTTGCAAATAATTTTTTGGCTCTTTCCATCTTCAAAATGCACTCAGGATCCTACTATGTTTTGTGCTGACTTCAATCACAGTCTCTCTAAACCAAACCTAAGTGAGGTCATACCATACTTCTGAATACACATACACAACCCCCTTTGGCTTACCACCACAAAGGCAAATCAAGTGTCCTCCTTTTGTGTGCCCATCCTACTTTGTGATCTCCCAGACCTCTCAGTCCAGTTCCTTTTCCCACAACACCCCTACACAAACTCTCTGCCACATTATTTGCTGGCGACTTCCTCTCTTTTGATCACTCCCATAATGCCTTTCGCTCACTCGCTCTTTTCCTCTCCCTCCCCCTCCGCCTCCCTCTCCTCCTCCCCCTCTCCCTCTCCTTCTCCCTCTGTGTGTGTGTGTGTGTTTGTGTGTGTGTGCTCAAATACCTTTGCATTCCTCTCCCTGCCTCTACTTTAAATTTTCATATCACTCATTATTATTTCTTATTTTCTTTTCCATTTTCTCTCATATGTACAGCAGTATGCATACATCCAGTGTAATGGATGTTATGTTTAACTCACCCAAATTCATTGCATTCTCCTCTGGGCCAAAGCATAGAACTCAAAAGGGTGAGACTTTGTGATCTAATTTGCATGGAATGTTGGTTAATCTTTTCAACTTCCTGGGATTTTGAATCAACATGGAAACAAATCTCTGGACATACCTATTTGGATAATCTAGATTAGGTTAATTAAAGTGGGAAGATCTGTCCTAAATGTGGGTGGTACCATTTCATGAGCAAGGGTCACTCTTGGTCTGACTACAAAGAGATTCAAGCACCAGCAGTCACAGGATTTGCTTCTTTCTTGTGGATACAATGTGATCAGCCACCTTCAGCTCTTTCTTGTGGATACAATGTGATCAGCCACCTTCAGCTTTTGCTTGTGGATACAATGTGATCAGCCACCTTCAGCTCCAGCCACTGTTACTTCCCAGCCTGGTGACTATACCCTACAACTGTGAGCAAAAACCAATTTTTTTTAAAAAAGTCTTTTTGTTAAGGTATTTTATCACAGCAAAAACATATAACATGCAGGAATAGTGCGTGCCATTATTTAGACAAGTTCCCCACAAGAGCTACAAATAGTTGAATGAATACAAGTATGCCCATGAGAAAATGTATGTGTGTAAGTATGCATACACCCCTTGACTGCTGAATAATACACAAAAAAGGTGAACTCATTCTTTGTCAGTAATTGTAGATGCAGACAATCACTGAGTTTATAAAATACTATTTACCACACCCCCTGCATTTCCTGAAAGACATTTCAGACATTCAGACGAATGCCCATCCTTGCATAATACAAGATGACGATTTTTCCAACATTATCAGTATTTCTAAAGTACTTCTCTCCCAGTCATTATTAAAGGCTGAAACAATCAAATTAGTTACTTGAAGAATAAAATTAAACCCTAACAGATGGAAGACATTTCCATGACAATGTTCTTGTATTGGCACTCTGTTTTGTGTCACTGGATTAAAGATAAAAGTGTTGCAGCCAGATTCTAGGAAGTGCTTGTACGGGGATTTACTCCCTCATACCAGTTCATCAAAGACTTTCATGGAGACCAACATATTCAGGTTATCATTCTTTTGGATATTGTCCTCTCTAAGGCCAGATTTTGTTACATTGTTTGTTCAACTTAAGAATAAAATATATTTTATTTTCTGAAAGACATAAAATGAGCATGATAAAATTATGTCCATTGCAGTGGAGTGCATGTGGAAAGCAGTGGTTTTAGAAGCTTTAGTGAACCCTAGAACCTCTTCTGACACTTGCAGATGACTACGAAGGGATGGTTTTCTTAATAATACAGAGACTGTAGTGGCTTGGTCCAGCCCTGTGAAGTATCTAGTGTTTCTCAGAATCTACAAAATATAGGATAGTGCTAAATAATAAATGCATGCAGATAATAAAAAAATAAATAGATGCAGATGTGAAAATTTGACTTTCTATTAGGTGAGGCATGAAAGACATTTGGAAAATGTAAAATAGTGCCACTCTTCTCATCCAATGATCATTATTTTGGAAATAAACTTATTTTTGTAACATGCTATTTATATACTTGTGGCAAGGGCATGATTGTAAATGAATTAATAAATTTTAAGCCATCCTTAGTTTTGAGTTTTTTTACTTGGTAAATATTGACATACAAATAAAAGTTCTTTAGGGTCTTGTGCAATTTTTAAGTATTTCAAGGAGTGCTAATCTGGAGCTATTTAAAGTATCAAGTAATTGTGAGCTAGATTTCCTTCCACATGAAAGTAATCCCCTGATAGCTGTGGACATGGCTTTCTCATTTGTCTGGAAATAGAACAAAACAGATTGAGGAATGCGTCAGTCATTAGAGCTAGCAGATGAAAACAACTAAAGCAAAGGGGGAGTGTGGAAAGCCAATTTTTCAATTTTAATTGAAGAATTAATCTCAGACTGATACATAGCATGGTCCCCACACTATGGCTTGATGTCACTTGTCAGAAAATAGTGCTTGCTTCTATTGTTGTTTAGCCAGTATATTTTTTTCTTTTTCTTTTTCTTTTACCTAACATGATAATGAATGTTGTCTTTTGCCTTTTTTTCTTTATCCAGTCACAGAAATTGTTATGATAATAATTTCAATGAAGAACATTTGAAATTTGGCGTAGGAACCAGTGCTTGGCTGAGAAGACCACGAGTGAGTCAACAACAAGGCAGTAAGGCCCTGGAGCGTCTTAAGACTAGAGCCGTCATTAACAAGCACAGCAGTTCATTCATTTAACTAACATGTGCAAACTTCACTTCTGCTGTGTGTAATCATAAACCAGAGGTAAGCTAGTACCAATACTCATTAATTTGACAAAATGCTTATCCAGGAGGGCGATCTTAGATATCATCATTGTATTGTCACCACGAATGGACTCTGGTTCTCAGACACTTGAGTTGAGGCTATGTCAACTTCCTGGGCCTCCAGCTAGTTGATGACAGATTCTTGAACGTCAAAGCCTCCGTACACTCAAAAGCCATTGCTCAGTAATATGTCTCTTTCTCTGTAGCTATAGATCTCACTCGGATTCTTTTGTGCAGAGAACCCTGTGACCTCCATGTTCCTTATTTCTGTTATGATCTTTGAAATTCTAGGAAACACTGTTTTTATAAGTGGAACATATAAAATGGATTAAGCCAGTGACTGTACATCAGTGTGGTAATGTCTGAAAAGATATGGGCATTCGAGATAAGGACGGCTGTTATTGAAAGTGTAGAACTCTTACTGAGAATGTAGGACACAAATTCTCTGTTGGTATTGGTGTCATACCTGCAGACTCATTTCTATTTCTATCATGAGGAAAACTGACTGAAAGGTAAAACTCATACTGACAGAAGGAGGCCTCACCAAAGCGCCCTAAAGGCTGTTTATTTTCTGTGTCACCATTATTTGCAGTCATGTCATCTATGCTATAGTTCACTGGAACTATCTGGAATGTTCCTGAAAATAGCATGCGCTTAAGCTGAGGCCTTAAGTTGATATGACTGGAAGAAGAGCAAGACACTGACAGGATTTAGGTCACTGAAAGTCTGCTTTGCAAAAATGGTGAGACACTGCCCCCCCCCCACCTCTCTTTCTCTCTCTCTCATTCCTGCCCATGAGAAGCATACTTTTCTAGAACAACTGTTACTGCAGACCCAAAGGCAAGGAATGAAACCATTTTTGGACCAAAACCTTCAAAGCTGTGAACCAAAATACGCTTTTCTTTGTAAGCTGATTTTCCCTCTTGGAGTTTGTTGTACTCGTGGAAAGCCAGCTAATCCACCCTGGGTGTTGTTTACATGAGTTTGGGCTCACTTGTGCAGAATTTGCTGCAAGTAACATCCTGTGCATGTCCTAAAGTTCCTGTACCCAGCTGCAAACAATCCCACACACTTACCCAAGCTAGCATATCCCTGGTTCTCCTGTGTCCTCAGCTCCACTAAAATGTTAGAAATGTGAATTAAGTGGGGAAGGGACCTGCTTAAGAAAGTGAAGCACCTCTCAGTCTTTGATAATATAGGAAAGACAGACAGTAAGAAAAACTCACCCAAGTTAGGATTAAGTCTGCAGGCTTGTGACTCAATTTCTGTCCACAATAGAACAGTCTATATTTATATGTTCATGAAGTAGTCACCCCAAAGAGACAGAAATAGAAGTGATCCAGGGAGGGAGGGAGAGGGGGAAGAAGAGGAAATTTATGTACAAAGATACTTTTCATATCAAGTTTGTCCAGTCATATATTTTGACCACAATGCAACTTAACTAGTCATTAATCACAAAATATTGAATTAGAAAAAAATGTATTTATGTCAAAATTTAAAGCCAAACTCTGAGCCAACAATCAAATCAAATCATAATTTTGGATGATAGTAAAATGAGAATTACAAGAACAAAAGGCATTAGCAATCTTCAAATGTGGGCAAAAGTTAACCTCAAATAACATGTTACAGTGTTGTAATTTATTACTAAAAACAAGGACCATGAAAAAAAAAAAAAAACAAGGGAAAAAGAATAGAGGAACAAAACCCTACTAAATATAGAAGTCAAAGTAGAATTGATAACCCAATACTTTCATCTAGGTTTTAAAACAAAGATACAAGGCTGGTGAGACTGCTCAGCAGGTAAAAGTTACATGTGGTTGGGGTATGTGTTTGAAGCGCCTCCACTTCTTATTCATAGAGTTAAAAATAATGGCTGAGACAGATTTGCAAATGCATCATGATAACTTTATTTGGAACTGTGCTATAATTCTGACTTGAGAGGAAAATATGCAGCTGAGACTGACAGCAGGATCCATGAGTGGAGGCATTCACCACTTCTGGTTATTGTCCAGGGTCCACTGTATTGTGGTTAGGAGGAAGAGGTTAGTTGCCAACGGGGCATAGTTTGGGTAGTTCCCTATATCGATTTGTAGATTGAGAGCATATACTTCTTTTTTATTTGTCTGCTTCAGATGTCTCACCCCTCACTTTAATCATATGCATGTCCATTATGCATAGACATAAGATGGTAAGTAGAACATTCTACCTAATAGATCCTTTGAGGACACAGGTTGGCCTTGCTGCAAAAGAACAACAAAAACTAATCCAAGCCAGACGGGTCTTTCCATTCTTCCTACTAGATACATAGGGAATATACATGACTAGAAAGTGTCTAAATTTGATTGAGCAGGGAAATCTGTGACTACATGAAGGTGGGAGTTCTGGGGTTCCTACGGGAATTGTTTGGGGGAGGTTTAAGTGCATAGTATGTGTAGGTTAAGGAACGAGGCTGCCGAGTGCAGTATTACAAGAGGGGGGCTAGACTCAGAAGATGGCTAAGTGGCTAAACCCTTGCTGTACAAGTATGAGGATCCAAGTTCAAAACCCATTAAAATACTGGGTGGATGATACCTGCTTGTGAGTCCAGCCTCAGAAGAGAGACAGAGTTAAGCCAAACCAAGCTGGCTGCAGAGACGAGTATGGTCACAGAGTTGGCTTCAGTAGACCTGTGATTCAGTGATTAATGTACAAGAGAAATCAGAGACAGTTCATCACATCAGCCTCAGACCTTCACAGCTATATGTACCTACATGCATGTGAACTCACACACATGACTACAGACAAGACTACAGATACATACACACACACACACACACACACACACACACACACACACACACACACACACGAACAAAAACAGGAAGATGATTGTGGCTACACATCGCCACAATCAAACAGTATCTCAGGCTGAACTCTGTCCTGTGTTTTCATCTGCCTTAAAACAGCTGGCCGTGCAAGCCTGAGGCCCTGGGATCAATCCCCTAAATATACAATGGAGGGAGAGAAATGCTTCCCAAAGGTTTTCCTCTGACCTCCACACCAGTGGCACTGTGGCACATGTGCACATACATGTCATAATACAAATATATTTAAAAATAAATAAATGTACAACATATCAGGGTGTCTTGGGTAAATTTCATTAGGACAGCAATGTATTCATGAACGAGAAGAACTGCTGTGGCAAGTTGACAGGTTTAGATAGTACTTTACTAATTTCAGTTTACTTTATGTCTTCTTCTTGAGAATGGGGTTTTATGTGTCTGCTTTTTACTGTAAAGAAAGCAGGTGCGTACCTTTGGTATCAATAAATGTTTTGGGTTTATTAACTTTTAAGGAACACAAAATTGACTAGAATTGAAAAACATATATCTAATCATCATACAATTACCTCCAAATAGTTCTATGATACAACTTATGCACATTCAAGTTGCCAGTGAAGGAAAATTCTTCATATTATGTAAAATTCTTTATAGCTCAAAAGTACTGATTAGATACTAAGTTATATAATTATAGACTCTACAAAAATAAATTTAAAATTTCTTATAATCAGAAGATACTTAAATAAAATATTCAGATCAACAACAAATATATAAGAGCATAGTTGCATATTAGTAATAACTGCATAGAAAATAAAATTTCACATCAAAGTATCAAAGATGATTGTTGGAGATTAACAAAATTATTTTAAAATTTCCCCCAATGTATAGATAGTAATAGGCATGACAGCACTGGAAAACAGGATCCATGGAGAGATGTTGCTTTGAGTCAGGTGGATATATTTTGTTTCAGATATTAAACTGTTAAAAAGTTAATCATAATAAAAATTATTATTTAGCATTCAGTATTATAAGATTGTCATGAAAATAATAGAGGGAGATGCCACAGAAAGTTTTGGAGAAAAAATATAAATACAGAGAAAAATGCACATTACATGTAGCCCTTAAATTGTAAGATAAGCTGGCAATCATTGCAGCTACAATGTATAGTTTGTTCCGTAGTGTTTTAAAAGTCAAAAATGTGTATACCAAAATATAAATGCTTCAAGAGTTCTTGGGTTGGGGGGGAGGAGGAACAGTTTTCCCCCCCCAGAGGGGAAACCAGGAAAGGAGATAGCATTTGAAATATAAATAAAGAAAATATCTAATAAAAAATTTCAATTCATATATATATATATATGTATATATATACATATATATGTGTGTGTATATATATAAATAAAGAGTTCTTGGAAGACACGGGGAATCAGTACAAGTAGCAGTCCTGGCCTCCCATTCTCAGGAGGGAGCATCAGGTCCAATCCCAGGAGTGGCAGCTCCCTTGGGCATCTGTAACTTGGCACAGCCTTTCCAACCGCTTGTTCGGTGTCAGTTTGCTTAATGCCTTCATGGAAACAGTTCTCCTCTAGTTGAGTTCTGAGACAGAAAGTTCCAAGGAAATCAAAAGTTTAAAAAACAAAACGATAAATCATAAAACAAACTAAAAGACACTAAAGGTAGATGTCTTAGTCAAGGTTTCTATTCCTGCACAACCATCATGACCAAGAAGCAAGTTGGAAAGGAAAGGGTTTATTGAGCTTACTTCCACATTGCTGTTGATCACCAGAGGAAGTCAGGACTGGAACTCAAGCAGGTCAGGAAGCAGGAGCTGATGCAGAGGCCATGGAGAGATGTTCCTTACTGGCTTGCTTCTCCTGGCTTGCTCAGCCTGCTCTCTTATAGAACCCAAGACATCCAGCCCAGAGATGGCACCACCCACAAGGGGCCCTACCCCCTTGATCTCTAATTGAGAAAATGCTCCACAGCTGGATCTCATGGAGGCACTTCCCCAACTGAAGCTCCCTTCTCTGTGATAACTCCAGCCTGTGCCAAATTGGCACACAAAACCAGCCAGTACAGTAGATATTTAACCAGCCTGAGATCATGTGATCTGGTACAGTTCTGGGATTATTCTTGCTGATTATATTTTAAGAAGATTAATATTAATGACAATGCTTTTATTTTCATTTGTTTTTAATTTTTTGTTTGTTTGTTGTTGTTTGTATATTTTAAGACAGGGTTTTCTGTGTAGCCCTGGTTGTTCTGGAAATATCTCTGTAGACCACGTTGGTCTTGAACTCACAGAGATCCACATGTCTCTGCCTTCCATGAGCTGGGATTAAAGGTGTGCCCCATCACAACCCAGCCCACTGACATCTTTTAAATCAAGGGATGGTTAACACTTAAATATGAACTTCAGTGCTTTAAACTTTCATTGCAAAGAAAGCTTCCTTGCTTCTAACCCTTTTCCAGTAACTCTGGCAACAGTGTTTAGATTGAAGATTCATAAACCAGGGAAAGCCACATCATATATGCTTTGTTACTTAGCTATACAGAGAACAATTCTTGAGCAATTTCAGTTATATGAGAACCACCAGAAAGCAGGCAGGACAATCTTATAGGTGAACTGGATATAGTACTTACTGCTCATGCAAAGACAGGGAGTATCTCATAACTCTGAAGGTTTTAAACATATGTACATATATATTATGTGTGTGTAATATATACATATATACACATGTGCTTATATATACACATTACACATATATAATGTACTTGTACATATGTATACAAATATATCAAGTCCTATTAATTTCACTAATAAAAGTCTGTTTCACCCAAAGAAAACCCATTTATATTAGTCATATACTAATTTCCGAAGTTTCTGTTAGTGAACAGAGATTAATTAGTTGCAGTATTGCAGTCTTTATATCAAAAGCCTTTCTAACTGAAATACTAACTGATCAGTCTTTGTATGTATAGTCCTAATGAAGATTAAAGATCCCATATAAACTTGAGGCCAAGTACTCATACAAAATAACACATTCTCCATACGAGGATTTGGAAAAGTGAATTGGAGAACAGGGCCCACTGCTTAGTAGCACAGCATTTGGTTAGAAGGCCCAAGATCCTGGTTTTGATGATCAGCACTGTAAAAAATTAAAGAATAGTAAGATGAAAGTGAATCATAGGCTCTTCTGTAGGGAAATACTTTCCAATCATAAAACAATTGAAGCCAGTTACAGAAGAATAAGATAATATGTTTAACACAATAAAAGTGGTGAGATCTTTGCACCTGATGGGCGAGTTAAAGACTGCTGGAAAATGCTAGCAGCAAGTATTTCTCAAGTAAACGCTATACCATGCTTTATCATACATGATAAAACCGTGCAAGTACCACACTGGTTTCCCGTTTTCCTCTCTTTGTTTTTCTTGTTTGCCATGGAGTCTCAGTCTGGGCACCCCAGATAATCCTTGTGCCTCAGGCTCCAGAATGCTGGAAACTCAGCTTCTGCTCTAATCTCAATATTTTAGTGCTGGTTATCGACACAAGAGTGTCTAAACTGAGTCAGGCCTGGCGGGACGACCCCAGCTACTTGGTATGCTGAGGCTGAAGAAGCACAGGTTCACACAGGTTCAGACTTGCCTGA
The DNA here is from genome assembly GCA_019843815.1 of Montemys delectorum. NCBI lineage: Eukaryota > Metazoa > Chordata > Mammalia > Rodentia > Muridae > Montemys > Montemys delectorum. The sequence goes on from JADRCD010238236.1 coordinate 11,327, forward strand.
GCCACATAGTGAATGCAAGGCCAGCTTGGCCAATTTAGTGGCAAAGCCTTGTCTCAAATAGCTAAAGGACATTGGGACTATTGCTCAGTAGCAGAGTGCTCGCCTAAAATGCATAAGGCCCAGGTCCAGCCCCATTACTACAAAGAAAGCAAACGAACAGGAAAGACTAAGGTAATTTTCCCTCCTGCGTGTGAGCCACATGGAGCACAGCATGGACGTTGCCTCTTGCTCTAGCTTTGTCATCCAGCTCCTGTGCTTTGCTGTCCTTGCTGCTGATTGTCATGACAGTTATTTTGCTGGGCACAGACCTTGCTGTGGTCACCCCTAGAGAAGAGAACCACATCTTGATTTTGAGCAAAGCAACTCTTTCATCTGCAGGCCAAGTGTCATTTTATTGCTTTGAGTTTTTTCTTTCTTTCATTTTTAAAGTAGCTTTTAGTTTTTGAGATTATAATTATATAATTTCCCCCTTTCCCTATCCTCCTTGCAAACCCTCCCTCATCCCCCACTCCTTCTTGATCTCTTTTAAATTCATGACCACCTTTTCTTTAATTGTTGTAACATACATATTTGGCATTTAACATGGGGGGATGTGTCCTTGTATCTTGTCTCAGAAGGATGGAAGTTGTCTAGCTGTGAACCAAATACTGATTACTCCTTCAAAGGTATCTCCTTTGACATGAGAAGACTGAACAGTCAATCAAGGATACTGAACACTTTGAAGGGGGCCGCTGTTACTACTGGCCCAGGACAGAGATCTCAGCAGCCACCACCAACAGGGCCAGCTTCAAAATGACACTCTAGTCTTATCAGATTGACTCCAACCACATCCTCATAAAGATGTAGGCCAGCTTCATCTTGTATCTCACCTTTAATGATTTCCAAGAATGGCTCATCTTGACAGAATATTTTACTTAAAAAAAAAAATGATCTTTTACCAAGCATGCAATCACAACACTGTGGGTACATTGGCATGTTTCATATAATCTGTGTTCTTCAGTCATACAGTGGACATCTGTTGGTTAATGTCTGCCAAAAATCCATTTCCCTTTCCTTTGAAATGGTGCCCCAAACTCACATTGGGAAGGCTATTCCTTCCTTAAGGCATGCAGGCATGGGATTGTTAAACAGGATGTTTTCATTTTCTCCAGTCAGGGAATGGACATATAGGACAAACTATATGAATCTCATGCTTTCTTTTCTTTGAAATCTGGAGCTCACAAGGAATGTGGATAATGGTATAAAAAGCAGTTGGCATTAATTATCACAGCCTGTTATAATTGTTCTTTTCCTCCTCTAAGCATGTCAGTTTCTGACTTCAAGAACAACACTCTCTAATAATATACAGGGATCTGAATTCCTCCGTCCTACCTAGCTCTTGCGCTTCATGGGCTGGGTTTCTCTTACTTGCACCCAAGTAATCCTAACTGATCTAAGTTGTCCTCGTGATGTATTTTTAATAGAGATATGCTCTTAATTTCCCATTGCTGAGGTTCATTTCTGTTCCAAGATAAAAATCATACATTACTGTCATGTGACTTTTCCTGGAATGATATGGGTGAATGTCTGTTCACCCCAGGTAGCACAACAAAAATAAATTTAAGAAACAATGTGTGTGTGCGTGTGTGCGTGTGTGCGTGTGTGCGTGTGTGTGTGTGTGTGTGTGTGCGTGTGCGTGTGCGTGTGCGTGTGCGTGTGCGTGTGTGTGCGTGTGCGTGTGCGTGTGTGTGTGTGTGTGTGTGCGTGTGTGTGTGTGCGCGTGCGTGTGCGTGTGTGTGTGTGTGTGTGTGTGTGCGTGTGTGTACGTGTGTGTGCGCGCGCGCGTGTGCGCGTGTGCTTGTGCATGTGCGCGTGTGCGTGTGCGCGTGCGCGTGTGCGTGTGCGTGTGCGTGTGTGTGTGCGTGTGCGTGTGTTTGGGGACTGGGCTTCTGTGGAGATCTATGACAATGTGGGAGAGTTAGTTCTCTCCTTCGTTCATAAGGGTGGATACCAGCGATAGCACTGTCGTCATGCTTGTTGGCAAGTGCCTGAACTAGCCAGCCCTGAATCTCACCCGTACTGAAGTTAAACCTTAACTGATATTTATGTTTGTCTGTTTTTCTTTTCTTTCTTTTCCATTGTTTGGATTGGGTTGTCATTGCCTCTTGGGTGGGTGGGGTGATTTTTATTTATTTATTTTTTTTGGTTGTTTTATTTTTTGGCTTTGAGGAAGAGTTTGCTATGATCCTACTTTTCCCTTACGTTCATGACAAACACCTCTTACCACCTCTCAAGTGCTAGAATCACAGATTTGCACTACTATCTCTAGCTGGTGGTCTGTATTTTTATTTGCCAAATCTGGCAATCCTAACGTTAGAATAAATCAGAGTTTTAAACACTGACTCACTATCTTCAAAAATACATTGTACTTTCTTCTTAGGTTTTATAGTATACAAAGTGGCTAGGTGATCTAATTTTGTTAAATGTTAAGTCCCTAGAGATTTAGAAAGATTAAACATAGCTTGAAGAGATCTACTCTGCAGACACTTTCCATTGGTTTTATATTTTGTTTTTTGTTAAATTTATTTGATTGATTATATAAGTTAATTAATTTGTGTGTGTGTGTGTGTATGTGTGTGTGTGCTTGTGTGTGTGCGCACACACACAAGAATGCACTAGGCATAGCATATGTGTGGTGGTCAGAGGACAACTTGTGAGAGTCAGTTTTCTCATTTTACCATATGGTCCCTAGGGATCAAACTTGTATCATCAGGATTTATGATAGATCTTTTTTCCCATGAACCATCATATTGGCCCTGACTGACTTCTTAAATTTGTTTTTGAGAATTTCATATGTAAGAACTGTATTTACATCATCTTCCCACTACAACTTTTCTTGTCTCCCCTTCTCTCCCAAATTCATGGCCTCTTCTTTGAAAATGACTGTAACCTACAGCTTTACTGTTTTCATTACGGACATTCTGTGTGCATGGTACTGTGTCACATGAGAACATTCTCACACTGGTGCCTATCATGCTGAGCATAATCCTTGTCCGTGCCTCCTCCTTCTGCTCCCCCGTGGAGGTCATCAATTCCCTTTTCATCCTCCGCTCTTTGCTTCTGCATCCATATCATGTACACACATGACTTTCTGTATCTATATTCACCTAGGAGAACTCATATGTTTGTCTTTCTGAGCCTGGCTTAACTTACTCAGTTCATGACTACCCCTCGTTGCATCCATTTTCCTAAAAATGACCCATTAGTTTTTCTTTATGCTTGAAAGGCTTCCCACATTTGTTTGTATATCACATCTGTCAATCTATTCCTTTGCAGTTGAACACTTAGGGTGAGCCCATAACTTACCTCTGGTGCATAGTGCTGAAGTAAGCATTGATGCACAAGAGTCTCTGTGACATGTTAACTTGGATCCGTTAGATCAATATCCAAGAAAATTATAGCTAAGGAACATGAAAGAGTCATTGTTAGTTTTATGAGAAACCTCCACACTGACTTCCATAATTTCTGGACTAATTTATATTCTCACCAGTAGTATATAAATGTATTTTTTTTTGTTTTTATCTTCAATGGCAATTGTTTTTACTTGCTTTAAGATTTTGTTTTTACTTTTAATATTGTATTTTTATTTCTTTAGACAGGGTCTCACTATTATCCATGGTTGGCCTGGAACTCATGGAGATCTACCTGTCTCTGCCTTCCAAGTGAAAGGATTAAATATGTGTGCCACTCTGACAGGTTTATTTTTATTTTAATTATGTTCATATGTGTGGTTTTGGGTGACTGTAGTGCTTATGGATTTCCTGGAGCTAGACTTACCAGAAGTTGAGAGATTCTCATTTTGGATACTAGGAATCCTACTCAAGTCCTCTGGAAGAGCAGCACACCCTCTTATCATTAACCCACCTCTCCCACCAATATCATTTGTTTTCTCTAAAAAGTTTTAATTAGTTACTGAATTAGTTTATTTTGAGACATGTGCAGTCCTGTGTGGCTGGCTTAGAACTCACTATGTAGAGAAGGCTGGCTTTGAACTCACAGAGATCCACCAGCCTTTATGCCTCCAAATTGCTGGGATTGAAGGCAAGTGTCAACATTTCTGGGTCATTGTTTTCTTCATGACTGCCTTTCTGACTAGGGTAAGATTGGAACGTAGTGTTGTTTAATTTGCATTTCTCATATGACTGATAAAGCTAACAGTATTTTATAAGGTCATTTGTGTTTTCTTTTTTGAGAGATGTCTATTTTATTGACCTATTGATTAAATTAATTCTGCTTTATTTCTCCTGTCTGACAAGCTTATTTTTGCATTTATTTATTTATTTATTTATTTAATGTAGATTTTATTCATAAAATATGTTCTGATTACTGTTTCCCCTGCTCCAACTCCTCCTCGATTCTCTCCACTTGCCCAACCCCCAACCCCCACTCTTCCTTTTTTTCCTCTCTCTCTTATTGGAATATAAACAGCCATCTGGAAATAATAACAGCAATAAGAGTAAGATAAAAACAGACAGAAAACAGAGCTGAAGAAAAAGGACAAGAAGTACACAAAGATGCTGAGATGCACAGGTACATGCACACAGAGACGCCACAAACACAAAATCAGAAAACGTATATGGGCAAAATATCTGTAAGTTTAAAACGTAGATTAAGTTACTTACTAACTAATGAACTAACTAACTAAATAAGTAAATAGATAAATAATAAAACAAGCAAGCTTATCAAAAGCATTGTAAGACAAAAACCTTTCAAAAATACCATTGAGTTCATTTTGTGTTGGTCTTGTGGTCTGGCCTTGGGTGTGGTTTATAAACCCAGTGGGACTCCACTGGGGGAAAAAAAACCCTAAATTTTCCCTTGCAAGCCATTTTCCACTGGACATAGATCTGGGGTTAAGAATAGGGTCTTATGTCTACTGACTTAGATCTGTGAAGGCTGTGTGCATGCTGCCACAGCATCTGTGAGTTCAGTGTGTGTCAGTTCTGTTTCGAAGGGCTTGTTTCCTTGGTTTCTTTAATCCTCACTGGCTCTTACAATCTTTCTGCCTTTTTTTTTTTTTTTTTTTTTTTTTTTTGGCAGTGTCTCCTGAGCCCTGATGGCAAGAGATTTGATGGGGACATGGGGCTTAGGACTGAAGGGTCCAAGTTTTCTCAGTTTTTGCACATTTTCCAACCATGGTCACTGTATTTGTTTCAAACTGCTACATGAGGATGTTTCTCTGATAATGGTCGTGTAAGACACTGAACTGCAAGTATACTGGAATTTCATTTTATTGCTATGCTCCTTTAGCAGAACAACAGTATTCGGTGTCTGTGTAGGCCTCTGGCCTATCTAGTCTGAGGTTCACCTAGGCAGGGTGAAGCATAAGCTTAGTCTGATAGAATGAGCCACAACACCAGATAGTGCCTGCTTTCTGAGGAGCTCTCCCACTGCTTCCCATAGTGGATGTGCAAGACTGCAATCCCACCAATGGGGAATGAGTATTTCCCTCATCAGCAAAAGATATCATTTGTATTATTGATATTGGCCATTCTGACTGATATAAGATTAAATCTCAAAGTAGTTTTGATTTGCATTTCCGTGATGATGTTAATCATTTCTTTTAGTATTTCAGAGCTGTTTGTGTCTCAAATTTTGAGAACTACTTTGATCTGTGCCCCATTTTTAATTTATGTGTCCAATTTTTGAATTATTTGTATATTTCAGAATTTAACCCTTTATTGAATGTATTTGGTATAAAGAAAAAAAAAACCTTTCCACATCCTGTAACCCTCTGCTTTTTCTGAATGATGGTGTCCTAGTCAATTTCATGAAATTTATTTCATGATGATAATAAACAACTTATTAATTTCTGGTCTTAATACCTGTGCTATTTATGTGCTATTCAGCTATTAAAATGGCTACAGCTGCTTGCTCCTAGGGTCCATTTGCCTGGAATATCCTTTTCCATCATTTTATCATAAGGAGATGTCTATCCTTGATATGAAGATGTGTTTCTTGGGTGCAGCAGATGGATGGGTTCTCTTTCTGGATCCAATCTGTTCATCTGTATGTTTTTTTTTCTGGGGTGGGAGGTACATTTTGATATTGATGCTAAGAGCTATTAATAAGCAGTATTTGTTGATTCCTGTTATTTTGCTGTTATAATGTGTACTCTTTCTCTCCTCATTGGACTTGGTGGTATGGGATTATTTATGGCTTGTGTTTTCTGGGTGTGGTACGCACTTCTGGTTAAACTTTTCTTTCTGTGCCTTCTGTAGAGTTGGATTTGAAGAGATATACCGCTTAAATTGATTTATTGTGGATTATTTTTCTTTCTCCATCTATAATGTTTGAAAGTTTTGCTTAGCATAATGGTCTGTGCTAACATCTCTTGAGATAAGACTTTGGTCTCTTTCCTGCCTTTTGTGTCTTTACTATATACTTCAAAATATAGCACTTGATCTGTGATATCATTTAATTCATATCCTTTTCTGGCTTGCAGTTCTTTTATTGTAAAAGTAAAAGGAAAGATAGCAACAGTGAGATTTTGGATTTGAGAAAATAATATATCAATATGCAACTTGGCTGTAGTAGATGCAGTTCTTAAGATGCATATATTTATATTTTGGTTGTAATTGAGTTAGTGTTATTTATTCTTGAAAAATGGCATAATACATGATTGAAAAGTGAAAAATATTTGTCTCTGAGAATATAGGACCTATAAAAGTCAAATAAAGAGACAGTACTTTTGTTGTTGCTGCTGCTGATGTCAGATTGTAGGTCTATGCATTCCATATCATTTCTGTTCTATTTGAAAGTTCCCAGTTAACATGTTTTTATTTTAACTTAATACAGTCACGAGCATAGCAAATTATTTATTATTTTCCCCAGAAATCTAAAAAATTCTTGTATCAAATAGAAAAGCAGTGTTACATATTTGTTTTGCTGTTGGGATATACAAGATTGTTCATCTTGATTTTGGCTTGACATAGTTACAGTTTTATTTATAATGCTGTAAAGACTTTAAACATTGTGTAAGTAATGGTTTTTACATTAAAGACTCGTGCTTAGCTTATTTATGGATTTATTTTTATTTTACTTTTACGTATATGTATACTTTGTTTCCAAGTATGTCTGTGCACCAGGTACATGCAGTGCAATGGAAGCTAGAAGAGAGTGTTGGATGGTAGGTGGCATAGGCATACCCTCTGGGAATAAAGTTATGAAGCAAGCACATCTTTTTGACACAGTTCCAGCAAAACTGAGCTGAATGCTGTGATCACTGTTGTTCTGTCTCTCACTGTTAGGTTTTGGTCTCTGCATAGTGCACTCTTGGGGACTTTCTGCTTTGTGATTCCTTTTATGTCTTTTCCAGAGAAAAATTATATCTAAGTCTTTTAAGGAAAGGTCCTAAACTTACTATCCCTTCTCCTTACTATCCCTTCTCCTCTTAGAGGAGCAACTTTATCTGGCCTTATTTGAAAGTATTCTTTGTGCTATAGAGATTGTGATAAGCACAAGATAAGCACTAAGCTAGGAATTTCTAAATGAGGCCATGACTCCAGAAATCTTTTTGGGATATCTACTGCTATGCAAACTAAAACAGTATAATTTGAACAGGGTAAACAGAGAGAATTGACTAACTCTGACTGACCATGAGAATTATTAATAAACTCAATGTCTTCTACAGCACACTTAGAGTGCTCTGAAAATGTACTTTCTAGATAAGAGATCATACAGGGTACACACCTGGAGGAATAGAACTCAGTTAATAAGATGAATTAACTAAAATAACCCTTTGCTACTTTATAATGTAGATAGTAAAACAATGTAGTAGAAGAAGTTACGTATTAGTATTTGCTGTTCAGAAAAATACTGGTTCAGATTTTTTGCTTGTCTGTAAAACAGGCTGTCATATAATACATGCTTACTTTGCTGGAGACCTTTTTAGACTTTTTTGAATTGGAGTTATAGGGCTAATAATAAAAATAAAATGTGTTCTATTCCTACATTCTAATTGTGTTTGAACTTGTAGCCCTGGACATGTAATGAAAAATAAAATACATGCCCAGAGACAACATGATATGACCTGTACTTCTTGGGTAGTCATTAGTCTATTTTTGCTTGGTGAAACCTGTATAAATAAAGAGGCAACCTTATCACAGTCCGTTAGAGCTATAAGATTCCCCTGACTACCATTCCTGACTCACTTCTATCCTTGGTTCCCCTTGGGCCACCCCGTATATATGACCAGGGATGTGTCCCCCAACCCCAGTCAGGTAGCCTATAAGAACTACTTACCCATACTTCTGAAATCTACCCAAATAAAACTCATTGGTTCTCCAAGTTGAACTTTGGTAGTATCCCCACTTTGGTCTAACCCTCTCTCCCTATTTCAGATGAGTATATATTTTTTTTCTGAGCTATCCAGGAACAGTGTAATACAACACATGAGGGCAAAAGAATTACAAGATGCTTAAAAGGTAGCTAGGTTGGCAGATGCAACAGAAACAAACAAGCAAGCAAATAAACAAAAACCCAGTTCTACAAACATGATGAGAGGCACGAACTGACACCCAAGGTTGTCTTTTAACCTCCACATGCACAATGCAATGTAGGCATGCCCATATTGACACACACAAGTGTGTAAACACACACATGTACCACAGAGCTCAGAGATCATATGCTTTCTGAAAAGAAAATAACTTCACCATAGTCATCATGAACACTGTTAAGGATCTTCTGGAATTGACAATGATTTTATCTTTTAACCTTAGGACATTTTATTGTTGATGAGGACTGCACCACCCAGTGTTAATATGTATGAACATACATTTTCTTGATTTACTGTGCAGTGATATTTCATCTAACGTGTGTGTTCTGTGAATTGAACAAGTCTTGTGCATCTACTATTGTTGGAACTGCATCAGCAACTGTATTAGGAACATACGGCAGACAAAGAAAATTGCTTTAACATTTTCTTACTACTCCATATAAATCTTTGACTTAGTTGATGCTAGAAAAGCCATCTCTCCAGTGACATTATGTTACCCACAACTCTTAACAAAATGGCAAGCTGAGCTATATTTGCAGCATAATGCCATTCATTACCAAAACATAAAACTATCAGATCTGAAGTAATAGAGCTTTTCAAATTTCTTCAATTTGCCCGACTATAGTGTGATGGGAGAACCCAATTACAAAATACAAATAAACAAAACCAAAGCAAAGCTAAGAACACAATCTCACTTTTTCCAGAGTCTAACGTATCTGCCCTGTTTCAAAGTCTCCCCATCAGCAAATACTTGCAGTAGTCTTCTTATTAGATATGCTGCCACACAGCTAGCTTTTACAGCAAAATCTGAGCTGGAACATTTGAAAATTGTGGGGGAGGCATGCGTTTATTCAGTTCAAGGGTTTTGTCATTCCAACAAACTTGGTAGCATGCATTTTTATCCATGTATCACCTTTTTATGTTATAGTCTTTGAAAACTTGCACAAATTCTCTACGAAATAAATTAAACGCCTTACTACTTATCTGACAAAAAATAGTCACCTGTTCATTTTTCACTGAACAATCTTCATTCGTTCATGACTTTTCTCAGGCTAAGGCTTGCTCCAGGATTCCACCATGGGGTTCACAGAGGGGCAGTGTTGGCTGAACTGCGTACTCAGCAGAGGTCTTTTTAACTTGGTTTTTGTCTTGCCCTTTCCTCAAGCATAGTGCTGTGAGGAGAAGTGTTTCCTGGCCCGTCCCCTCTCTGCCTTTACCATATGATGTGTTTGTCTACCTGCCTTCCTTTTTGTCTTTTCTCTTAAATGTCAGTGTCTTGGAGTACCGTGTTGATTTTCTGATGTTCTCTGTCATAGTCAAATCTCTAGTAACTCCCTATCATTGGAAGTAAGAAGTTTCTAGATCCACTTTTCTTTCCAGAATGGACTGAGTATATATTTCCTATTTTTTTTTATAAAGCTTCATATTAAAAAAGATATTTTTGGCTATTTCCTACTTCTAAGAGCTGATAGTCTACGCTTTCCTCAGATAATTTCTCTGTAAATGCTAGTAGACCATGTCTGCTATGCTATTTTTCTGTGTGTTCTTTCTCTATTGATATTTATATGGTGATCATATCACAAGTGACCTTGTTGCACTTACTGATTTATGTATAATCTATTGTCTGCTACACTTCTTATATTTTATTTCATTTTAATATTTTGATAACAAAGTAGGACTTCCAGTACAGGGATGAATATAGATGCTTTGTCTCATCCCTAATATGAAAGGAGTACACCTTTGATTTCATTCAAGCTTATGTACAAAAGGTTTATACTTTGCAATATATAGATATTTTTGATGGGGTTAATACTTTTTTATTTCTTATTGCTGTGAGTTGAAAATTATTATCACCAAATGGATTTTGCAGTATAAAAGAACTTTTTATATTTATCAAAACTATAATGTTATTTTCACTTCTAAATGTGTATTGTTACAGTAATACATCTTCTGATATAGAAATACCTTTTCATATAGATAGTTCCAATTTGATCATGAATAAACTACCTATGGGATATTTTCAACAGTCATGCTGAACTCTGACAGATAGGCAAGCAGACACATAATACATATCAAGTATGAGAGGCTCAATTTGCTAACATTTGGTTTAGAAAGTTTATATCCCATGTAATATCAGCTTATAATTTTTCCTTACTTATAGTACTTCATGTCTGATTCTGAAATGGATGCTATATAGTCATAAAATGAGACAATGCTAGGGTGATCTAGTCTTTAGAACAGTTTGTATAAATGTGAGTTGATATATCCTTGATGTAGTAATCTTCAGACTCTAGCATGAATCCTCATGCATATTCACCAGCCTCACACTCAGGGCTTCTAATTCAGTAGGTATAAATTAGACCTTGAGAGTTTTCATTTATAACACACAGTCAGCTGATGCTGATGCTTTTATGCTGAGATCTAGACGTTAAGAACCTATTTAAAATTTAGTGAAATTTATTTGTAGATCATATGAGCATGCTTATTTTGTTTTGATAAATACATAGGTTTTAAACTATTCACATCTTCATGATTCATTTCTCATTCTGTTATCCTTGAGCATGTCTATTTTGCCTCACTTCATTTCCATGGACAATCATTGAAAGTATTCCTTACAATTACTGCGCTGTTCTCCATTTTATTACTATTATGTATTTTGAGCTCTGCCGTAATGTGTTCGATGTCTGTCTGGTTCCTGATGCCCAGGTTTCTGCTGCCCTGAGGCAAGTACCATCTGTATGCCACAAGGCAATTTATGGTCAGCAGCACCAGTTGTTATAAAAATCAGCGCCAGTAGCAACAGAAAAATATAAATGATATTAACCAGAGCCCGATATAGAGGCTGACCCAACACCCCCAAGAAAAATATTTTCCAATATCATTCTCCCTCTGTGTATCTCTCTCTGTTTAAAAATATTGGACCTGTGGCTCACATTACTAGAATAAAACAATATTAGTAAGTACTATTTTTTTGCAAAGATGAGAGAAAAGTAATTAGTTTGGGCTCATTGAGCTCATATCTGAAATGAAATTGACATTAAAATGTCATGAACTACACACTCACACATATAAACATATACATATATATAGTATATATATGTATATACATATATATAATATATACATATGCATATGTATATTGAGAATGTTACAGCCAAAACTGAGGGAATTTGTCAAAAATGACATACAGATTTTGCCAAAATTAACAAAACCAGGTGAAATGACATATTTCAAGGTTTCAAAGCCAGTCTTTAAGAAGTAAGCGTGTTAGAACAGGAAAGATGGTAGAGTACTTTTACAAGCATCAGGCTCTGTGTTTACATCCTAGCATATAGTAAAAGTTAGGGAGGGCAGTGTGCACCTGTAATCTTAACACTGGGGAGGCAGAGACAGGTATGTTCCAGAGCTCATTAATTACAGATTCATTTATCTTGCCTCCAAAAATAAGGTGGGGAGAGGATGAGGAAGACACCAGACATTGACTTCTGATAGACCTATAGCTTCCATACGCACCCACATACTCATGTACACACAGGCATACATGTACCCGTATAAATACTGTTATACAGATTAATATGTATATACTTTCTTGCACACACATGTACTTTATAACTACCTCAGAATACATCTTTAAAAGTGAAAATATGCCTCCTTACAGAAAAAAAATATCTCAAAGTTTCTTAGGGGAGAGTAGCTTTTATTTCTATTTGAAAAAAATTTTTTAATAGAAACCATAACCTTTAAAATAAGCAGATTCTGTAATGTATTGGATAGTTTAAAAGCAACCACATGAGAATTGATGCATTATCATGTAAATACATTAGTTTGTTTACAGAATGTTCATACCAACTCCCCCTTCAGAAAATAGAATTAGACAAAGTAGTAATATGATTTAATAATGAGACTTGGGCCAAGTATGGTGGTGCACATGTTTAATCCTAGTACTCTGGAGGGAGATGGAGCTCTGATTTAGAGGCTAGTCCAGTCTACAGAGGCAGATCAAGGTCAGCCAGTCTGTATAAAGGTTCCTCTGCAGAACCATTCCTTTGTAGAAAGTTAAAATCTGTAATAAAAAGTTATGATTCATGGAATCTGTTTGATGTGGAAATAGAATAGGGTTGGAGCTGATGTTGGCAATTTAAGACCTGCTGACATAAGTGAGTGAACAAATTTGCTAGTATCAATTAATGATCTGCATGCTTTTCCTTTACCCTGACTCATTCCTTACAGGTAGGATCAGTCTTTTCAGTATGTGGGTTATGATTCAATGAGACAGAAAAGTAGCTTTGTAGTATCAGAATGGCATCTAACTGTATATTTGCTTTAATGTAAATAATGGTGAACAGAGATTCTTAGCTGGTCTGCTCCAGTGAAAACACCATCTCTTGACCCATCCTAGAGGACCCACTGCACTCAGAGCAGTTGTTAAGAACCACCCCAACCTGCTCCAGAGTCCCAGAGCTGCTGCTGGGAGCCCAGTGGACTTGGGACCCATCACCCACCAAAACCCTGGCCCTCCCGAATTGTCGTGCGCGCAGGACAGACACACAGACGACAGGCAAGATTCTTCTGCAGCCATACTTTATTCCATCTTCCAGAGGGCGACCCCCCGATACCCCAGAAACACTGTTTATATATGCCCTGGAGCGGCATGCTCATCTCTGATTGGCTGTTTGCTCAGGAACCCAATACGCCCGGGCAGGCTCGTGAGTTGGCGGTCTTTGTCCCTAGGCACATGCGCAGTTTATCTGTAAACTTGGGAGAGCACTAGATATCAACGCCATCTGCTGGCTATCACCGCTCACTGCGGCTTCTTACACCGAATACCACTCCTTTTTTGTCCCTTCTGCCCCTTCAGACTGGACCTTTCTGCTGGGACAGACTCTTAGGTGGTCTGCTCCAGTGAAGACATCATATCCTGACCCATCCTAGAGGACCTGCTAAACTCAGAGCAGTTGCGGATCCACTGCACTCAGAGCAGTTGAGCATCAGCTGCACTCAGAGCAGTTAGACAACAGCTTGACTGCTCCACTGAAGACCAAAATGTCTGAAGGCCTGCCAGGAGATCTACTGGATCCAGGGCAACAGATCAGCAGCTTCTCTGCCCCTGTGAAGGCCCCACAGGTGGTCTGCTACAGCCAAGGCTGCAGGCATACCAGGAGACAGAAGCAACCCAGGGACAAAAGAGGAAGACTCCAGAGAGTCACCCAGACCAACAAACACCAGGGATATCCAGATGGTGAAAGGCAAGCACAAGACCATAAGCAACAGAAGCCAATAAATGTGGGCATCATCAGTACCCAGTTCTCTCGCCACAGCAAGCCCTGAATACAACACACCTGAAAATCAGGAAGCTGACCTAAAATCCTATCTCATGAAGATAGCAGAGTCCTTTAAGGAGAATATCAGTAACTCACTGAAAGAAATACAGGAAAACACAGGCAAACAGGAGAAGGATTGAATAAAGCGATCAAAGAACTAAAAGTGGAAGTAGAAACAATAAAGAAAACACAAATAGAGGCAAACATTGAAATAGAAAACCTAATAAAGAGGTCAGGAATTACAGATGTATTACCAAGAGAATACAAGAGACAGAAGAGAGAATCTCAGGTGTAGAAGATATGATAGAAGAGATTGATACAACTGTCAAAGAAAATTCAAAACATAAAAAACTCCTAATCCAAGAAATTCAGGACACAACGAAAAGACCAAATCTAAGAATAGTCAGAATAGAGGAGAACAAAGATTCCTAGCTCAAAGGATGTGAAAATATTTCAAACAAAATCATAGAAGAAAACTTCCACAACCTAAAGAAAGAGATGGCCATAAAGGTACAAGAAGCTTATATAACACCAAATAAATGGAACCAGAAAAGAAAATCCTCTCGTCACATAATAATCAAAACATTAAAAGAACAGAACAAAGAAACAATATTAAAAGATGCAAGTGAAAAGGGCCAAGTAAAATACAAAGGTAGACTTATCACAATTACATCAGACTTCTCAACAGAGACTATGAAAACCAGAAGAGCCTGGTCAAAGGTCATGCAGACTCTAAGAGAACACAAATGCCAGCCTAGCTACTATACCCAGCAAAACTCTCAGTCACCATAGATGGAGAAAGCAAGATATTCCAGGACCAAACCAAATTGAAACAGTATATATCTACCAATCCAGCCCTACAAAGGATCCTAGAAGGAAAACTCCAACA
>JADRCD010238237.1:0-46858 GCA_019843815.1 Montemys delectorum
ACTGGAACCTGCTTAGTTAATGTAATGTTATTTGTATGCATGCTTTCAGAGCTGATCATTTCTATTTAACAGTCAATATGTGTATTGTTTTCCTAAGGAAGATTATCTCTCCCATTACTTAGTTGCCTGAACCTTGGTGGTACACAGCAGCTTTCTAATTGAACGTAAGACCTGCTCAACATGAGAGAAATTGGGCTGGTACTAGAATTCTAGACAATTACTCAGTGCTAGAGAAGCCATGAATCTTGCAGGAAAACCCACAACTGTCATCTCACTAAAGCATATGCTCTAAATGTTTACCCTTACATCTACAGGTAATTTTTTACACATAATTTTTGATATCTTTAGAAAATGTAAGTATGAAAGAATACCTTCAATGATATATCAACTAGGAAGGTAACACATATCGAGGATAAAGTAGTGAGGCAGTGAAAATAGCCCAATGTTAGCAAAGACACTCAGAAGTGGGGGTGAAAAAACTATTCTTTAATAAGAGCAGATAGAGCTATTTTAAGATTGGAGCACAGGGACACAATGTGACAGATTGTATACAGACACTTATTAAAATCAGTATTTCCCACATTCCTTCCTTTCATGAAAAATCCAACTTTTCGAACTCTTAAATGTGAATTTTACTTAATTTTGTTTTTCTTGACAGGGTCTCCAGTAGCCTATGTTAGCCATCACCTTTCTCTGTAGCATCGGCTGACTCTAACCTTCTTCTCCTTCCCTCTCTCTGCCGACACTAAAGGCTGGGAAGACACATGTGCACTGTTGCTTCATCTACTGAGTTTCCATATAAACCTATTTTTCCTAAAAATTTATGTTGGAGCATCTTCTGGGTATATGTCCAGGAGTGGTATAGCTGGATCCTCTGGTAGAACTATGTCCCTTAGGACGAACAACAATATGAACTAACTAGTACCCTTGTATAGTAGAGGATTGCAAATTCGATCATCAATAGGAGGAAAGGACCTTGGCCTTGTGAAGGTTTTGTGCCCCAGTGTAGGGGAATGCCAGGGCCAATAAGTGGGAGAGGGTGGAGTGACAGGCATGGGGAGGGGGGAGGCAACAGGAGTTTGTTCTTGTTGTTTTTGTTTGTTTGTTTGTTTGTTTGTTTTCTGGAGGGGAACCTGGGAAAGGATAAATTTACATGTAAATAAAGAAAATATCTAATTAAAAATTTATGATGATGAAACAAGATTTTTTTATGCTGAAGATTGTCATATACCATTTGTAATTTCAGAAGTTAAGGAGTCAGAATCAGAAGGACCAGGAGTTCAGGGACAACCTCAACTTCACAGTAAATTTGAGACCAGTCTGTAGGTCTCAAAACAAACAAAATGCACAAGTTGTTACCTGCATATGGATATAAAGAAATCAAACTTAGCTTGTACCAATCAACAAGTATCCCTTTCACTGCCTTAGGACACTTATTTTATTTCTCCTCTCTTTTCCCTTCCCCTTCTTTGCCTCTGTCTCTGTCTAACTCTATTTTACTTCTCTATTTCTTCACAAATACACAAACTACAAATTTATTTTCTTGCTTCCATTAATTTTCTTGCATTGTTATTCACTTTCTTTTCTATAATCACAAGTATATAGGATGGCATTTAATAAGTTAGACATAAAAAAAACCTTTTTATATGTGTACTCTAACACATTGCTAATGACATTTGATCATTCTATCAATCAATGTATTTCTGTTAATTTCTAACTACATAAATCCAGTAATAGCATCTGGAGATTATGAGCTTCTTATTTTATTTGTATTCCACAAGACCTTAAAAGGTTTGTGATCTAAAGAGATACTTTGTTGACTTTTTTTTTTTTTAAGTTCTAATTAAGTTCCCGTATTCTGGGAAGCAGAAGTCAAACGTCTGGGTTTTGCCTATTGAACATTTAGGATTGGAGAAAAACCTATGTGAGAAGAGCACCCTTTCTTGTTCTACTTGCTCTGTACCTTAAATCAATTTGAGCTCTTAAATATTTTCACAAAATGATTTACTCACAAATTGCTGCCTGTTCTATAGAGAGAGTATTTTTAAAGTTCAGCCTCGGTAATGACTTGAAAGGACTAAATTATGGTCTGTTCACCTTAAACCCAAGTGGGTGGTTAAATACCTTTCATGTAAAGTAAACACTAAAGGTTAATGGAAGCTTGTACCATTAAAAGTAGATGAAAACCAGACTTTTTGTTCTTCGTTTTTCCAATGCGGTATTTATGATTACTCTTTTTGACAAACTAGTATTTCACACATACTTCCAAATAACATTTTATGGATTCCTAGCCAACTTCTTGAGAAAAAGCTTTAACCTTTTGGCTCAGGAAAGATTTCTAGTCTGAAAACGTGTTCAGATCCCATTGCAGTTGTCAATGTGGTGAAGGGCAAAGTGCGGTGAGGTGAGCACTTGGCATGGTTTATAACTTCTACTGTTGAAAGGAGAATACTCTAAAGAGAATAGAGTAGAATCCCACAAAAATCATCTGTGTATGCTCACCCTTGGGGAGGGGCTAGCCAGCTTAGAATATAATGGACTTTTCTGTGATGTGGTTCCCTTGTGTTTTTAGCCTTACTCAAGCATAGGAATACTTCTGTCAATTTAGATAGTAAACACGGGAAGGGGTGGACAGAAAAGATGGACAAGACAGTGTACAGAATCATATGCCATCATTAAAACTCAGAGAAAGTTCTCTATTAATTATGATGCAGCCATATTGTAGTGGCTATTCCTGGTTGTCAACTTGACTACATCTGAAATGAATTACAATCCAGAATTAGAAGGCTCACCTGTGGCCCTAATCCAGAGGCTGAGAGATACAAGTTTCTGACCTGAATCTTGGCATAGAGACCTTGAGGAATAGTGGCTACGAATCCCATAGGATTAACATAGAAAGCTCTATGAGTTCAAGGTCATCTGGGGTTAAAGGTGTGGTGGCACACACCTTTAACCTGGGCCACACTTTTTGCTGGAGACCTATATAAGGACATTGGAAGAAGGAAGGCTCTCTCTGTTTCGCCTGCTTGCCTTGTGGGACTGAGCAATTGCTGGATCCTTGGACTTCCATTCACAGCTGCTGCTGCGACTGTTGTTGGGAGTTGATTGTTGGAAGTTGGACTACAAACTGTAAGTCATCAATAAATCCCTTTACTACATAGAGACTAAGTTCTGTGACTCTAGAGAACCCTAACTAAGACACATTATTTGTGATAGAAACATAAAACCAAATATTTCTGTTTAATTTTTTCTTTTTCCTTGAACAAGGTCTATGATGCTGAGATTAGATAAGAACCACTATGTAAGTGAGATTGGCCTTGAATTCCTGATTATTTTCTATTCTCTAACTCCCAAATACTGGATTAAGTATACCTGCCATCAAATTGGCATTTATTTAAAGGTCCTGATAACATGCATTTTGCAGATATGGATTTAGGAGGAAAAACTGCAGAGACTGTATTGGAAATCAAAGCATTATAAGTTATTATTTCTTTAGCTCCTGACAAATAATCTTGAGATTTCTTTTCTTGGTGATCACCAATTACAAGGAAGTGCTTTGACTGAATTTATTTCAGGGCCATAAATGATTGCTTGAATATGAGGAATATCTTGCATTTGGGATAACAACCAACATGATGCGCAATATACTTTCAGCAGAGTATGAGAATAACTACTGAGAGATAAGTATTCCTATGTAGTACAAATACTTAATGGTCACCAAACCTTTGTCTTGATGAGTTTCCCTAAATAACATGCTATCTTTTGTTGTTCTTTTCCTTCTATCGGAAAGGCAGCCATGGCATGCAAATTGTATGCTAAAGTGCTAATTTTATGTTCATTAATAATTCAAACTTTTACCTGACCTGTTAGGTAAATGAAATATTTTATTTCAATAGATTTTTGATTACATAATAATATATTTAAATATATGTTTTATATTTGAATTAATATATATGTTATATATTAAATATATCCCTTTTAGAATTAAGAATTAACAAGACTTAAAATTCACTTATAGATTTTGTAAAATGCTTGACAACTTGAATTATATTTCATAGAATTGTAAAAGACAAAATTAAAGATATGATACTATTCAAAATCTCCAATAAGATGCTCATGAAATATATATATATATATTGTGATAACTTTAATTTGATGCTTCTACCTCTGTATGTATGAAATATATGTTGTCATTGGCTTAGTAGTTTTTTAAGAACATTGTTCTTTATTTATTCAGATTCCATAAATGTTAATTTTTTGATAAATTACATACTTAATCCTATCATTTTATTTAATGTAGCATACTAAGATTTCTGGTGATGTGTATTTACAGTATCCTCAAGTATGCTGAATATATATCTCAAGCTTGGAGATATGTAAATTGCATAATGAGGGCTAAATCCTGCTACACCTTGCATTCATAAATCAAATTCTTTACCAGACTTTGGCCATTTATCATCTATAATGTTTCCTCTTAACAATGCAAAATCAGACATTGATAAGAGAGCAAGTATTTGTCCCACAAAGGTATACAACACATACTATTTGATCTTTAGAAAAAAAGCCTAATGGATCTCGGTTGTTTTAAATAGAGATATTTTCAAATTATTATGTCTCGCAGTTCACACATTACCAATTAGAAAGAATACAGAAAAGAGAAATCGAATAAAATGATGTTCAGCCATAGATAGACAACCTTAGGGAAGGGAACCCTTTGCAGCTCTTTCTTGATATTAACACACTGCTGTCTTAGGTACAATAAGCAGCTGATTTATTAAAAGTGACTGGTGCAGTCAATATCTGAAATGAAACAGCTAGTTTCATCTTGTCCAATTTTTACATTACTCTTCATTTTCCCTGAGAACTACATCGCCGAAACACTTTTAGGAAAGCACTTCCTTGTAAAATGATCAGTTGTATCTGTCAGCAGGAAGAAATGCATTCTCCTGCTTTATTACAGCCATCTGCATCCTTCATTTTCTTTTAATTCAGTCACTGGAGCCCTAATGATTGCAGCCATTTGAGGAGATGCCATCAATTATAGCAAGGAGCTCATTCGGAAGTGAAGGATGAGCTCCCTTCCCCGTTGCTCAGAGGTCAGTGATCATCCTCCAACCACTTCCTAGTGAACAAATAGGACAAGAAGTTGCACAGGAGCCTTTCATTTTTCTCAACTCTGCTTCTTTATGACTTCTTGTAGACCTTGGTTATAATAACTTCATATGTTTTATCCTGGCAGCCCTAGAAAAAGCCTGACCCAACCATTCTCCCTCTGTCTCCCATGATAAATTCAATCATATTTAATGCTGACTTCTACAAAGGTACTTGGAAGAACGGGTATTGGAAAAGCATTATTTTAATATTCTTTAAAAGAACTGTGCTTTATACACTTCTGTTCAAATGATTACAAGATAGTATGGAAGAATTAATACCTATTATACTTTTGTATCATAACAGCATATTAGTCAACTTATTATATTTACTTTTCTTGAATAACATTATTAATCATTTTTATTTTTGTTGCAACAATTCATTTATTTGATTTCCAATATGTACATATGTGTGCAGGGCACGCATACTCCAGCATTCACATAACATCTTGGGAGAATGTCTTCTCTCATTTCATCATGTGACTCCCGGGGACACACGTGAGCTTGTCAGGCCTTACCTTGCTAAGCCATTATTTTGGTCCAGCATTGTAAATGAGATAATATAATTTTATTTTATTAATTAATATATAAAATTAATATAGATTTAAAATATACATATATATTATATTTTACATATTTATATGTAAAAATTTAAATACATAAGAACCCCAAACTGGAGGTCATAGGAATGGCTTTGAATGGCAAATGAGAAGTGTGCAGGAGTGCTTGTGCATAAAGAAACATTACTTAAATGACTTTTAGTGAGATACTGAGCTATGAACAATATGAGGAGAACTTAAGTGCTTATCAGGAGCACTCTAAAAGTGCCACTTACAGACTTATTCACAGTATATGATATTTTGCAAAAGGAATAATGAAAGAGATGGAAACATCAATGGCTGTCAAAGCATCCTGGTCTGAGTGACTGAAAAAATTGAGCGCGTAAAGCCATTCCAATTTCATGACACCAAAATTAGTCTGCAGAAAGCTTTATTGTTACTTGTATAAGACATATTTTTTCATTTTTCATCCTTTTCTTTTTATTGAAGATAGATTTTTTTCTCACAGAGTCTGTGCTGGTTATGGTTTCCTCTCCTGCTATGCATTCCAGTTTCTGCCCACTTCAGCTTCCATCAGGACCTTTCCTCTTTCTGTCTTTTATTAGAAGACAAGCATGCTTCTAAGGCATATAAAATTAAACATAATAAGAGAAAACAAAAATAATACATCAGAGTAGGACAAAACATACAAACAGAGTGGAAAGAACCTAAGTGGTGAAGGCAAAAGAAAATCAATCCACTCATTGCACACTCAGGTGTCCCATAAAAAAACATCAAGCAGAAGCCATAAGATTTATGCAAAGGACCTGGAATATTAAACAAGAGAAGAAAAGCTAACATGAATAAATTAAATTTAAATGAGACGAAATCACAAGAAGAAGAAGCATACACATGAAATAAAACAGAAAACAAACACACAAACAAGGAAAATCTCTGATGTCACCTTATGAGACAAGATAATTACAAATATGCCATGAGTTCGTTTTCTGTTGGCCATCTACTGCTGGGCACACAGCCTACCCTTAAGAGTAGTTTGTTTTGCCCGTGTGACTCCTTTGGAAAAAACTACATTTTCATTCGCAAGCAGTTATCAATGAAGATTGCTTCAGTGCAAAGTATGGGGCACATGTCCACTTACTTCAGCTCTTGGACTCCATCTGGTGGAGTCCTGTGCAGACCCTGTGTATGCTACCTCTGTGTCTGTGAATACACATGAGCGTTGATTCTCTTATTCTGAGGATACTATTTTCTTGGTGTTTTCCATACCCTCTGGCTCTTATACACTTTCTGCCTCCCCTTCCATTGGGTCTCCTGAGCCCTGAGGGGACTGATGTGACTTTACTTCCAGGACTGATTATTCCAAAGTCTCTCACAGTCTGAATAATGTCTGGCTAAGAGGTCTTTGTGTTTGTCCCCATCTGCTGCAGGAGGAAACTTCTCTGATAATAGCTGAACAAGATACTGATGTATGAGTACAGCAGAATTCATTACAACTCATTTTATTGCTACATGTTTCATTTAGAACAGCAATATTCGATTTATTCTAGGACCCTGGGCTATGTAGTCACAGGTTATTGGTCAACCAAGCAGTCTCCAGTATGGGTTTCATCTCAGAGTGGGCCTTAAGTGAAAACTGATATTGGTTCATTAGTCCCACAAGCAGAATGACATTACAAGTCATATTATTGCTACATGTTTTGTTTAAAAAGCAATATTTGTTGTTCTTTCTATAGTTTTTCCAACCCCTTCAGCTCCTTCAGTCCTTTCCCAACTCCTCCACTGGGATCCCCCCACTTATTTCCATGGTTGGCGGTGTACATCTGCATCTATATTGGTCAGCCTCTCAGGGAACAGCTAAACCAGGCTTCTGTCAGCAAGTACTTCTTGGCATCAGCAATAGTGTCTAGGTTTGGTGTCAGCAGATGGGTGAGGCAGTCTCTGGATGGCCTTTTCCACTCTTTGTCCCTGTATTTTCTTTTGACAGGAGCAATTCTTGGTTAATATTTTTGAGATGAGTGGGTTGGGTGAACCCATCCCTCAACCGGAAGCTGTGCCTCATCTCTGAATATGGTCTCTACAAGTCCTATCTCCATTCAGTTGAATATTTCAGCTAATGTCATTCTTGTTGGGTTCTGGGAGCCTGTTGCATCCATCTCGGACTTTCTAATGGCTACCCCTAGTTCCCAATCCCCCATTGCTACACATCTCTGTCCAATTTCCTGACGCTATGTACTTCTCCCCATCTCTTCCCACACGTGATATTGTCCCCCTTTCCCCTTCCCCTCCTCTCTCCCTACCCCTACCTCCCATGATTATTTTGTTTCCCATTCTAAGTAGGACTGAAACATCAACCACCCAGACACCTCAGAGTTCCCAGGGACTAAACTACCAACCAAAGAGTACACATGGAAGAACCCATAGCTCCAGCTGCATATATACCAGAGGATTGTCTTACCTGGCATCTATGGGAGGGGAGACCATTGGTCCTGTGGAGGCTTGATACCCTAGTGTAAAGGGATACTAGAACAGTGAAAGTGGAATGGGGAACTTGATGAGAGAGCACCCTCATAGAGACAAAGGAGGGGGAGGATGGGATGGAGTGTTTGTGGAGGAGAAACTGGGAAGGAGGATAACATTTGAAATGTAAATAAATAAAATAACCCAAAAGAAGCAGTATTTGGATATCTTACTCTACCAAAGATGATAGAACATAGAAGTAAGGACTCTCTGAAGGTACCAGTTTGACTTCTCCATATGCAATGAGTTCTGTAGGTGTTGTTAACAAATAATATGTTTTTGCTGACAGTTTGGAATGTATTCTCTAGCCCTGGCAATGATTGGCTTGTTTGTGGATTCCCATGAGACCTCTTTGGCAAACAATTATATATAAGTCAATCCTGGTTCAATTCTGGGACTAGAGTCCTCATTTAATAAGAAAATATGATGTTCATGTGTGTGTGTGTGTGTGTGTGTGTGTGTGTGTGTGTGTGTGTATTTCTAAATGTTAATTATTAATTTGAGAAAAAACAATAGATATAATTTATATACTGTTACTGTTATTTTGAATTCAAAATTAATTAGGTAATAACATGCTATAACAGATATACAATGTAAACAAAAATTAGGAGAAAGTAATTCTAGGCAAAACACTTTATACTGTGTATACTTCCAAAATCAGAAAGCAAACATTCCAATAGATGGTGTAGTATACTGCAGACTGGAGCAATGGAATCAGGAGTGGTTGCAGAAAGCATGAAGTTTTTTAAAGTTACGATTTATGGGTTTCACAGACAGGCAACTTGAATGTTTCTTCTTTGCCACAGCACCCTGCTTCTCACTCACATTTGGTTTGAATGGTAGCAAACACGGAGGTTTCCAGCTCAGTGTCAGTCTGTTTTAACGTATCTTACAACAAAATTATGGTGTCTAATATATCCAGTCTTATTTTTTCTCCAGCTCTTATGGACAGCCAAATAAAATTGACAAAAGCTATAGTTTGGTAGACATTTGGGCTCTATGGTGCACTCCTCTAGAGGTCTGTTCTGTTTAAAATTAGTTATATTGAATTATTGATTTATAAATATTCTATTAACATATATTTAAACTGATTCTTTCTTTTACTGTTTTCTCCCTGGGTATATGTAAGTATGTGTGGGTTTGCATGCTCTATGTATGTGCATGTGTGTATCTCCCTTGTAGTACTGATTGCACCCAAGGTTCCGTGTGTGGTAGAACAGCAGCTTGCCTTTTAACTCTTGCCCGCCCCCTTTATTTGAAAGCTATTATTCGCACATAGGATCTGTCATGTAAGTAGCCTTGTACTTACATTTGCTCTTGAGTAGCTTTTCCTACAGGAATGCATTACTCTGTAGATAACTGTTTCTTCTGTTATCCTCTTTGT
Organism: Montemys delectorum; assembly: GCA_019843815.1. Lineage (NCBI taxonomy): Eukaryota > Metazoa > Chordata > Mammalia > Rodentia > Muridae > Montemys > Montemys delectorum. The sequence goes on from JADRCD010238237.1 coordinate 9,612, forward strand.
TTTAATGAGCCAAGTCTTTCATTAACGGTATTCATCATTTTTGTTGCAAGATTTTATTTTGTAATATTTTTATGTTGTTGTTTCCTCCTATTTAATTTTGTTTCTGTTTGAGGGTTTTCAGGTGCTAAGGATTTATATGAAGGTGGAGGTGTGTTCGAAGATTGAACTTCTCTGTGACAAAGTTGGGAAATGACCCCCACCTCCAACCTATTTGAGCAGATGATGAGAACAGAACAAAGTGAATGTGTCAGAATGATTATTACTGAGGCAGTAAGCTTCAGTTATGTAAAAGTGTTCTTTATACTTACTTCCTACCTTTGGCTCATTGTGTTTCACTTTTGTCTGTTATGATGTAATATGAAAGGCTCACCACAGAACAGAGTGGCTCGCATATAGTTCCCAGTCCCTAGATTATAGTTTGTACTTGTTTTCCTTACAATATACCTAGTCAACAGAAATCTACTATAACAAGAGAAAATTTACAAAGCTACCACCACTAGCTGAGGAGTTGCCTGTCTGTTATTTAATATTGTCTCCTGTTTTCCAATGGAGTCTCTAGCAAGTCAATTATAGCTCTATTCAACTTTTAATTTGATAATTTCACAACCTCTGTTATTTCTGTGTCTGGTTCTCCCTTTAGCTGTGTACCTTTTACCTGTATTTTTAATGTTTTGGGATTGTGTTATTGAAAACAGGTTATTGTACTAGGTAATAGGACTTGAATAATAAAGGTCTATGGTATGAAGTTTTACCTTAATCTGGCTGAGAATTAGCCTATTTTATGAATATATATATATATATATATATCAGTATAAAACTCATATTTATGTTCTTATTTCAGTATAATGAGTGTTGTCTTAAAAGAATTTTAAGATTTTTACTAAATTAAGATTTAGTAAAAGATTTTAAGAATTTTACTAAATTACAATTTGTAATCAAACACAGCACCTATGAATGTAGGTGTAAAATGTGGGGTAAGGAGTTCTTTAGTCTGCCCATGGTATCTTAGACTCTCAAGAAATCTATCACCATGAGTGACTCAGTTAACTGGTAATGAGCATTTTGTTTGCTTTACCTTTTGAGGGTTTTGAAGATTCCCTATCCTTCCTTCCTTCTTTCTTCCCTCTCTTCCCTCCTCTCTCTCTCCTTTCTTCCTTCCCTTCCTTCCTTTCTTCCTTCCTTCCTTCTTTTCTTCCTTCCATCCCCCTCTCTTTTCTTCTTTCTCTCTTTTTCTTTATCCCTTACTGCCTGCCTTCCTGTCCTTCTTGCTTTCTTTTTTCTTTCATTCTTTCTTCCTTCCTTTCTTTTTTCTTCAATTGGAACAAAAGGACTTTGAGAGATCCTACACAGATGACAAGCCTGAATAGATATTAGGTATTTACCTTATCTCAATTTGTCTAGGCTTGGAAAAAGCCCATTCAGTGTCTTCCAAAACACTTTTAGTGAACATTCTGTGAAGAATAATAGAGGCTCTGAGTTTATTCCAAGAAACAAACAAAAATGCTCTGTACTGGTAACATATAGCCACTCATGAATGTGGATTCAGTGATAACCTCTTCTGCTGCTGCTGAAATCAAGACAGACAATGGTACACTCAGATCTTCACTGTAAGAACCTAGAAATACTCTGGAGGGAAAACCTGTACACATGAAAATCTCTGTGTCTTTCAGTCTTGTTCTGTTCATGCTAAGACTCCAGAAGTTCATCATTTGTAGTCTTTTTTCAACTCTTGTTTGGCATGAATTTAATTTACCTTCCTAGACTTCTATTCTGATCAGCTGTGGTTTGAAACACCAGGATAGTTGTATCTCCAGTGCTAGACATAAAAACGTTCTGTGGCATCAATTCTCAAGTAGTCCTGAGCAGAGCTGTTAACCTTCAGTTTGTTCTTCTTTTTCTCGTTCCAAAAAGCATATAGGTCATTAATCCTAAACTCTGTTCATGCAGAATGTCATACCCTTTTATTGAGTACATCATGAGGAGATAAATGAATATGCATAGCTGGACAGATGAAAGAATTAGTATTAATATTGAAGTGTTGGCATTGTAGATGAACCCTGTATAAAAGTACTGCAGAGCCTTGCTACAAAATTATTTGAGTCTATTAATGCACTCATGGAAACTATATACACTCATTGTATGTATATAAGGTGAAATTTGATTAAGTTTCTGATTTCATTTTGGTAAACAGTTTTGAAAAATAACGCAATAAATTGTCAATAGTCCACACTTGCTTGGACAGTAAAAACATAATTTTTAATGAAATTTTTATTTTCTTACTTTTATAAAACAGAAACTGTGAGTACAAGTAAAGAAAATATTTGAAGTTATTATGTTATAATATTATAATTTGACTAGAACAAATTTATTTAAAAATATTTATTTCAGACCTTAAATGTGTGAAAATTAGAACTAACCAACGAATAAGAAAACAATAAGACTGTATTCAATCAAAAATTAGAGAGATACAAAGGAATTTGATGAAATTGTAAGGAAAGAGGATAATATTTCTTCTTTTTACTAGTCTGAGAAAGATGAATTTTGCTGAAATAGTTCTACCTACTTAGGAGATCCACTAAGAGAAGCAATGTCGTCTACTTCCCTTGAATGCTTTTTACTTCTTGGCGCTTTAAATTTGGAAGGAAAGACATACACATGTGTATATGCACGGTCATCATCCTTACTCTGTCACCTTGAAAAGCAAGCCTTACAGCAGAGGAAGTGTAAGCCCATCCATTGTGAGACAAACATGGCTGGAGCCTGAAAACTTGAACTCAGGGTGCACTGAGTAGCAGGTTCAAGTGTGTACTGGCTATAGACTTCATAGTCACAGAAGAACAGAAATCATGACGTCACAGCACGTTAGTATGTAGGGGTGGGAACATCAGGGAGGCAGCATGCAGCAACTCAATGAAAACTGTCTTGGATGTTATCTGATGAAATTCTTAGTTTGGGGGTTTGTAGAGGTTAGTGTTCTGTTAAGTGAATACCTTCTAATGCCATTCTATTAGTGTTAAGTCAAACAAAGCGGTCAGAAATGGAAACTGCTAATTTAGAATTATTCTCCCCATTGCCTTGATGAAATAGTATAATCAGAGGGATTTAAGGTGAATGGATTTTATTTCTGCTCTAGTTCTAGTTCGATGTGGGAAAACACAGCAACAAGTCTCTCAGAACACAGAGAGCAATGAATGCTTGCACATTAGTGCTCTGGTCACTTTGTTTACCTTAAACTGACTGAGATCCCCTGTCTAGGAAACAGTCCTGACCCAGATAATATGTCTTCGTACCTCAATTAATATAACCAAGATAATCTTCCATACGCATACATGGAGGCCTTTCTCTCAGATAATTCAAAATCTTGTCCATTCGGCCATTACTACTAACCTTTATAGCCACTAAGGGGACCTAAGAGAACTAACACAATTTGATTCCAGATCTACAAAATTTCTGTTCTTCAAATCATGAAGTTCTGATCAGTCAGTTGGCTTTGTGGAACTTTAACATGTATCCTCCCTACATCCCTTCCCCAGGGAACTATAGTTCATGGATCTTAAGCTATTAATCTATTTATTTAGAAATACAAACTAAAATATTAAGGTGACTCATACTATCAGAAAATAGTAGCTATATTAAAATTAATAATGCTTTATATTACAAGAGAAAAGCATAGTTCTTTGGTTATATGTTTATTCTCTATGGGTTTTCCTCCATTTACTACTAGTAATCACTCCTTAAGGTTTTTTATATTAATAATTGATATATTATTAATATTTTACTGTTATATGTTCCACATGCTCTAGAAGTGAAAAAGGAAAATAGGGACAATTTAATCAACAGATGTGCTCCAAGCCGGAGGTAAAAGGAGAAGGCAAAATGTTTATTTTGGGATCATACAATCACTTCCTGGCATGCAGCTACTTCCAGAGTGATTGCTGGTAAGGAGAGGAATTGGGTTAGAACTCCAGCTGACTAGGTGCTATATTCTGCACTTTTGGAGCATAGGCTACATCCGTAATAAATGACTTTAATTTAAATGTGATTTCTAACAAAAATAATCTTACCATTTTGAATATATATATGTATACACACACACACAAACACACACACACACAAACACACACACACACACACACACACATATATATATATATATGTTTTATTTTTTAGAATAACAATTATTTCTAGTAATAGAAATAATTTAAAACTTTGAACCTGCTACTATAGAGTTTATTTTCTATGCAACATAATGAATAGGAAAGATTTAAATTAGGCAAAGTCAGAGGTAGTTTCCCTCTCTCTCTCTCTCTCTCTCTCTCTCTCTCTCTCTCTCTCTCTCTCTCTTTCTCTGTTAATTCTCTCTCTTTAAATGTTGGGCAAACAAGTTAGACATCTGGGATAGAAACTAAAATTGTGATGAACTGCTTAAAAACTACTAACTGTCAATTTGAGAAAAGTAAAGGTTAATAATTGATATATTAAACATTCAGATAGATCAAATAGACTATGGTTGAAAAGTAAAGACAATGCTTATAAAAACCATGTTTTCCATGAGAAATCATTATTTCACCCTCAGAAAGAGCAGTCAGCATGAAGGGAAGACACGAGGGAGGGACAGACTTTGTCAAGCACTTTAATTAGAGGGGACCATAATGGTGATGGCTGGATTTAAGGTCAGATAAATTTTCTAGAAAGATTGAAGAATTTCTGTGAATTCAGCATAAACATGTAGAAAATGACTAACTTAATTGGGCCAATGAGTGTTTCCACAAAATAATGAGGGGATAAAGTTAGAAGAAAGTATTCTATAAAGTTATTACAAAATACATGGGCTATACCAATATAACAATGTTATTTTATGTGCGGGCAGGAAATTACAAGGGACCTTTTGTAATTTCATGAGGTTTATTTGTCTGTTGGTTTGGTTAGTTTTTGCTGGGACAGGCTCCTAATGCAGAGTCTTACAAAGCTAGGTGCCCAACCCCTTGCTGGTTTTGAGTAGCTATTTTTCTTTTCTGAATGATGATCCCATAAACAGAAAGAAGCATCCCAGATCCTTACAGACTTAAGATTGCTGCAGAGGCTCAATGTTGTGACATTTTCTTAATGAGAAGAAAAACATAAACAAAACATGTGGCCCAAGTACATTTATATCCCTACGTAAATTCCTACATAAATTCCCTTTGTGTCTATAGTTATTTCAAAATTAAATATTTCAAAATTTCCCATATACTCAAGGACTCATTCCTTCAACTACACATTTCTAATTAAAAGAGCTATAGATTTCAGTGTTCTAACATCATTAAATGTGTCTGTAAAAGGCATTAGCCCATTTTCAAGCATCATTAAGACTCTTAGTAATTTGTCTTAGCACCATGCAGTTTTTGTGTAATTATTCATTCATTTCTATAAAAGTAGAGGGCATGAGTAGAATTTTGTATGAAAAGCAGGCTGGGAATTGTCTGAGGGTCTCTATGCAACTCAGCCTTAACTTTCATGTGTAGAGCACATTTAGTCTGGGTAATGTCGGTTACTAAAACAGTTCACTAATGATTAAAACCCACTCAAATGACTATTAGACTATGATTTTCCATTTATTCAGAATGTACAGTAAGTCATGAGGGAGTAGTACAGTGCACAGAAAATACACTAAATAACAAAATACCAGTTCTCTGCCTTCAAAATGATGGCTATTCTATAGGAGTTGCACTTTCAAGTGAGAAAAAGTATAAGGAAGTTAACAGTGTAGCTCTGTTCCTCAGACAGTAGGATGCATTATGAGCTCTCTATCCCTGAGTTACAGAGAACTGCCCTTCTTTCCGGCCACACCAGCATTATTTATATCTGGTTGGAAAGTTTTGGCAGGTCCTAAAGGATCACTCATTAGGGAAGCAAGAGAGCATTTCATAGTATCTGAACATTAAATTATAATCCACGAGCTCTCAACTGCAATTGACTTAAATAGTCCAAGAGTATCCACAATGAGTTGCAACCACGATTCAACCTAAGAAACAATTTTACTTTCCTAACTCTAGAAACAGGAAATTTCGATTTGAGAATATGAAATAAAAATAATAATACCACAAATGTAAAATGTGCCTATTATAAGTTAATTAGGTCCAGTCAACATACCTATGAATGTGAAGTACTAACAATAGAACTATGTATGTATAGATTCATGGAACAGAGACAGCTCTCAGCTCAGTCACATGATCTTGTGTTCATGAAATAGGCAAGAAGGCACATAGCTTTAGGAGAAATGGTCTTGGTGTTTGTTGAAAGGTGAATTACAGGAAAGCCTGTGGTGGGCTGACATGCTCTGGACAGGAGAGTTGACTGGACTGATAACACTGCAATCTTGGGGATAAGGACCTACAAACCAGGGCTCCTAGTATCTTTACTTGACCACTTTCACACTGACAGGGAACTGGCTTTCAGAGGGACTCCTTGTTAGCAATCAGGCACCTCTATGTCCAGCCCAAGGGGCCTGGTGGCTGCAAGACACATCATCACTAGCTGCTAAGAGGTGATATATTCCCACTAGCTCCTCCATGGTGGCATGTCCTCCTGGTCATGTGCTACATCACCTGGCAAAGGGTCCCTTTGCTCCTCCTCCCTCCCCTGTTTTTCTTTTACCTCCTCTGTACACCCCCCATCCCACTCCCCACTCCGAATAAACTTCTCATGTGATACCTGTTGCATAGTGGGATTTTATGGATCCTTCCACATAGATCCAACACTCCTTCATGCCCAAAGTTTCCCCTTTGCTATCCCCACATCCAAAGGCCCTTCAATTATTCTGATAAAAGAGAAAGTAAAGAACAAATCTGCTTTTGGATATGCCTACCTTCTTCCCTTACTTCTACGTTGGCTTCAGCAACAGCTATGTGTTTTCTTATTCATACGTGTGTGATATGAAAATGCATCTCCATATATCTTGCAGCTATGAGTAGCAATCATTATCTTTGACTCCTATGTTAACACATTGTATCCATTGACCCATACTAATGACATTAATTATTTATGAAATTAGTATATTTAAATGTAGTGTCTTCATGGCTCTTCAAATTTAGTGTTTTAAGAAGATAATATGCTGGATGTTGACAAAGTGTACAAGGAGAAAATATCAATAGTTCTTTTTATATTGTGGTACAAAAGTTGAGAAAATACTGCTTCCTGATTTGAACAGAAAAGATTCCTCAGTGGAAAATACAGCAAATACTTAAGATGCTAGAAGACCAAAGTTTCTAGGAAGCAGAAGGTAGGTGTTGTAATTCAAATTTTATGCTAATTCCCATTGATCAGCCTATTTAAATGGTAATGTGGCAAAGCTTGTGCGTTTTGCCCAAGTGTTTGAAACTGTACTGAGGGTGGCTGTCAGGAGAAAAAAAAGAACTGCTGCTTAAGAGAGTTGTGTTTGCCTCTTAAGAGAAGTGACTGTAAAAGTGAATTAACTCTAAGCCCCCTGACCTGTATAAAAAGTGAAGCTAATACTATCCAGAGTTCTTAGACTAGAGGAACATCAAATGGTCATCATCCTCTACTGTTACCATTAGCTGGTTAGAAACACATTCCCTTTTAAGGGAGAAAGAACAAGTTTCACATGAACTGCCAGTGGTCTACATCAGCTACCATCCTTAGCAGAAACAGACACAGTCCAGTATATTCTTGTATTTTGAAAAATGTTCAGTTAATGCCAAATGGATTTTGTAAAGGCCCAAAAATCGCTAAAGGGAGACCCCAGACTCAATATGTAAAAACAAAGAGCATATATTCTGTAGAAACATCCAGCATACTGGGGAGTCAACCATTTTCCAAAATGGTGGCTCTAGACAAAGGCACACAGGCCTTCTAATAGGGAACTGGGGGAACTCTCTAGAAGGATTAGGTAATCTAAAATTTCTTTGGTGGGTGCTACACATATCCCATTCTGAGATAAGATATTTCACCATTTTTGCTGTTTTCCCCAGGCTATTCTTTGAGAGAGGGTTTTATGATCTTGTTCTTCATTTTGTGATCTGTTCCTAGAGCTGGTGTCTTATGACTTAGTTTCTGGGACTTACAGTCAATTTCTGAAGCTGATGCCTTATGGCCTTTTTTGAAATCAGGCCTGGTCCTCAAAATGGAGACAAATGGGTTCCTTAAAAGAAGATAAATGGGTTTCATATTGTACTTTCAATATAAAATTATAATTTGGGCCAAAACAAGAAGCCAAATTAAAAACAATTGTTTGGAGAATTATATCCTGTTGTATAAGTGAAGGTTATGTTTGAAGACTTAAACATATTTAACATATGTTAGAAAATGATGGTTGACTAAATAAAAAAAAAGAAAAGAAAACAATAGCAGCAGCAACAACAACAGCAACAACAACAACAGGAAGAGAAGACATGGGGACATCAGAAGGAGAAATTTCCTCAATCTAGAGGTATAAGGAACACTTAACAGGAGACTCAGTAAAGAGAGGAAGTGTTGGAAACCACAGGGATCAGGAAGCAAACTTGAGAAGAAGTGGGCGGTATGTGGGAACCAAAGGAGGAACCAGATTACAGGATTTCAAAGAGAATTGTGGAATCAACTACATAGATACATGCTGCCCACCATCTATAGTGGACCTGGTCAGTTTGAAGGAGATGTTTAAAATAGTTATTCTAAGTTACTATTTTTGTGACTCTAATGTTAATGATTAATAGAATATATTGTAAGTCCCAAACTTAACCTGTAAGCCCCTCTTGCCTAAGGACAGATACATCCTGAGATGCTGGAGGCTACTGTTCACATTACAAGCAACATCTCTACTTCTCTAAGCAAGTTTGGTTGACCCAACTTCACTGGATGTGTTTGATCACACATAGGCAGGAAATACATAAGCAGGAAGTGTGTTGGACAACATAATTCTGAGAATTTGTCTTTATAAAGACAGTTGACTGACCTGAATTCCTGGCCATTCTCTGGGAATCCTAGTTATGGGCCTGGTCAGTGTTCATCTTCCTGTCAGTATTAGCTAAAGTTTACTTTAATTGGATAATTGTGCAGCTGATCTTCCCCTCATGGTGCTCAGGTTTAACATTGATAACATAAGTAAGCTTAAATGTGGGCTTCCGTATTTTGTTATCGTTTATAATTGCAGAAGGTTGTTTTTAATATTCATGTGTAGGGTAATAGAGAATATGAATTTTTGCTTTTATTTCTGCTTTTAAAATGTCTAGTGTCAGAAAAAATTTTAAGAATTTTATCTACCTTTAACATCTATAGTATTCAGCAAATCTACACATTAAAAAGTACTTTCCCAATTCACAGAAGAAAATTATCAACCACTTTTGAAAAAAAAAGAAATAATGATTTTCTGAAGGCAATCCAGTGCCACCTTTACTGTTAGAACTGATAAAGACAATTTTATAGATTAGACAGGTAGCTATTATGACTGTGCAAAGCCCAACAATATCAAACCACATCTTAAAATGATGAAATCTTTCAGCTAATTACTATCCTGGTAATATAGCATATTTTCCTCTTCTTACTCCTAGAAAAAGAATTTTTATCTCTTATAAAAGTTTGAAGTTGCCTTCTTAGAAGGACAGCCTCCATGGTAAAAGAAAGCAGAAATTTTAGACACATGTTCAGTTATATTCTTTATATCTCATGGGTTAAAGAAACTGGAGAAAGTAAAAATCATGCCTGTGGTGCTTTGTGTGTTGTTTGTGTGCACATTCATGCAAGTAGGTGTAATTTCATGTGTGTCAGTGAAGTGAGCATGTATGTGCACATGTCTTATGCATGTGGTGTGAGCAAGTTTTTTGGAATCATCCATCTCTTTGTTTATGAAAAACCACAACTCTCCCCTCAAAGTAAATGAAAGATAACTTATTCTAAAGCCAAATTGGAGTGAGCATGAATACAAATTTAGATGATCTCAAATTCCATGTTCTAATTTGGCAGCCATTTCATGAAGTTTGTTTTGGGAAGAGGACAAAGAAAGACTTCAGAGAGGCAGTTCCTGCAGGATGGGAAAAGCTCTCCTATGGGCCTCACATGCTTCGGTCTTAAGCTCTTGAGTTGATGAAAGCGAGAGGTCTGTGATGTAAATAGATTTCAAAAGACAAGTCACAAGATCTGCACTCAGACACAGTCTTGTCCAACAATAACTGTTCAGGGGGTTGATGTAGCCAGAGATAAGGGAATTAGTCCCTGAACATGTAACATTCTGATCTCCCCATACCAGGGTAGTTCTAGTCATTCAATCAAACATTGTAGATGCAGCTGCTTTACATCCTCAGCTCAATTATGTGATTCTAATATAGGACCTTTGGCGCAAAATACAAAAAGACTCATTCCCATTAAGCACAAAATGATTTCTAAAGAATATCCTTTGGTTAGTAACTTCCATCTCTGTTTTTCTGTGTTATTATGACTTCTTTACTTTCTCCTCAGGTATGAAGAAGCACATACCTGTTGACTGGAGAACATTTTAGAAATCTCTCTTTTGTGGCATTTCTCAATTAGCTGGATGAGTTCTCTAGTGTCTTTCAATTTAGCCCTTTATTCCACTTGTACTCAATAGTACTGAATAGCCCAGGAACAAGTAAAACAAGGCAGCATTCTTATTGACTCTTCACTGTAATTTTACTTTTCTAATATTTGTCTGTTACATATTTAAATTGGGAGGAGGATTCTTTGCCCAGAAAGACATATTTAAGCATATTTTTTATTAAATGCATTTATTCCTTTACAACACAATATCAGTTCTAAATTTTAAAAAGAAAATATTATAACTTTCATTCCAATATAAAATGAACACCTGGTTTTATACAGCTCATTAAATAGCAGAGAAGCCAATAGGCTATTTTTAAAGGAATATATACAAATATTTAAAGAACCAGGTATTCACTAGAAATTTACTAAAAGATGCCTTAAACAATATTGTAGTAGATATAAAACTGCTTCAAGTCCTAATTTTGTGCTATTTACTTCAACAAAATATGGGGTATTGCATATCTTCTAAACCAAAATCTAGATTATTTTTTCTGTACAATTATAAAGTATCTTCATATTTATACTAAGATCATGGTTCAAGCTCAGAACCACAAGGAAAGGTCCTGTAAGATCTTCCTATTTCTGCATTTCAGATGATTTTTTTTCCAACTCCAGAAAACTTCTCATTTAGATACTTCTTATTTTATCTTTTGTTCTCTCAACTGAGTTGTGTTTCCTTTGTGACATTCTGTTGATGCTGTCACAGGTAGCTGGAATATTCCTATCAAGATTTCTCCTCAGAAACTAGAGTTAGACTGAGAATTATTAAGCTAATCATGTTACTATAACTATTAAGGTAATCATTTACCTTCAATCCCTTGCAAGATATCTCTGTGGGAATATAAAACAGGCCAAAAATCAAAGCAATCCTCAGTATTTTTCTCCACATTTCTGACCAACCTTAACATTTGGTTCCTATAAACTCAGCTTATATATGCCACACTATAAAAGGATCATCATTTTCCCCTGGAAATCTGAGAAGCACAAGTTTTCACTATCAGATTTTTTAAAGATATCAATCATATTCATAAAAATTAGACCATAAAATGTTATCAAATGACAGGACAAATTCCAATATAAATTATGTCTATTAAATTTATCACATTTTAATGGTAGGAAAGAATAGGACATAGACTAGAGGCAGACCTATGTACAGGGTAAACAGCTTGTGAACTTTCCTTTGGAGCTTACCCAGTGGGGCTTCCTTTGTCCTTTATGTGGCCGGTGTACTGTGCCATTTTGTCTGAACTCAGTTGCTGTTCCTTCCAAAATAGGTGGCATGAAGTCCCCCTTCCTGCCAATTATGATTACTTCTTTAACCTTATAACTCAAGGACACTCACCAGAACTGGTAGATTATAATAACAGCAAATGAAATTTGTGATAGATTCCTTCAGAGACATATTCTAAAAACTTCTGAATCTCAAAGCTTAATTATTTTTTCTCTTGGGTACATAACTGTATTATCCATTAACAATGGTTTGGAGTCACTAAATCCCTATAATAATTTTAATATACTTTCTGTTATCATTTCTGAAAGACACTGATCATCAAAGCTGAATAGACTGTCAGAATATTACAACTTATGAAAAAAATGGACTCAAATTTATGGTTGTTTGTTTGTAAAGAATGAACCAACCAAAGCAAAATTTTGAGTTCAATTAATACTATGACATATATTATCTCAGGACATAGGTCATTTAAAATATTTTAAATTATAAAAAACATTATTAGAAGAAACATAATTTTTGCTTGATATAGACATGTTTTTGAAAAGAAAATCAGTATTTGAATTTGTATTTTCCAAGTTTTTAATTGTTAATATTTACCAGTTTTAATACTAAAATGAAGCAAAATATTTAAGGTAAATATAAAAATATTCAATCTGGCCCAATTTAAAATTTTACCTTCAAGATATGTTCAAATTCTAATTATTTTATGTGTCAAAAATTTTCATAACACTTTTAAAATGTTGAATATATATGATTAACTATATGTGTATTCATGTGTACAATTCTTATACATAATTAATAGATATGCATGTGAGATATATATATATATATATATATATATATATATATATATATATGTAAATATATATATCAGAAGTGCAATACTTAATGAGGGACATAGTTTCTGTGAGATAAGTCCCTGTGTAATTTTATAGTTGTATATACATTTGACTTGTACACATAGCTATGATGTCATTCAGTAAGCAACATATTCTTAGAATATCAAATTCATAGATATGGTTCAGTATTAAACAAATGTCATACAAGAACCTTACCTGGACATGGGAAGCTTTAAATAAATGCAGATATTTTACTCCATGCATTTAACTAATTTTGATTAAAACCATCAGATTACAAATAACAAGTAACAACATTCATATGCACTGTACACAAATTATGTTGAAAAGTAGAGATTCCATTTCATATGTTTTTTTTTTTGTATTTTCTTTATTTACACGTACATTTTCCCCTTCCCATTTTCTCCTCCAAAACAAACAAACAAACAAACAAACAAAAACAAGAACAAACCCCTTTTGCCTCCCCCCTCCCAATGCCTGTCCCCCCACCCTCTCCCACTTATTGGTCCTGGCATTCCCCTACACTGGGGCACAAAACCTTCACAAGGCCGAGGTCCTTTACTCCTATTGATGATCGAATTTGCAATCCTCTACTATATACCTGCTGCCAGTACATTCAATCCCACCCTGTATAGTCCTTGATTGGTGGTTGGGTCCCTGGGAGCTCTGAGGGTACTAGTTAGTAATTGTTGTTCGTCCTAAGGGGCTGCAAACCCTTCAGCTCCATAGAACCTTTCTCTAACCCATTTCATATGTTTTAAATATATATAATTAAAAAAATCTTATCCTAGTTTTCTCAGAAAAGTAGGCTGCCTGACTTATGTGGCAGCCTATTATGTGCCAGATGACCCATTGCTATTCTGATTCCGTCATTTTGAATTGGGCTAATCAAAAACTATTTACAATATAGCAACATTAATTTCCATGTGTAGTATTATTTATCAGTTTATATAGTATACAAATAAGTCTTAAGTCAGAGAGGAAAAATGATAATAATAAAAGGATAGTGCATATTTAATAAGAATTTTATGTTGTAAATGTCAGAGTTTATAGCTAATTAGTTATATTTCTCCTTATGTGGCATGTGGATTACCTTTCAGCACCATGAGCACTAGCCAGTAGTGATCACACCTCTGTGCCCCAGCTTGACCTTTCCATGTGTGATGGCACATGTACGTGGGAGTTTCAGCAATAAAGCCTTTCCATCATGATGTAGAGTGAGCAGAAAGGCTAAATCTCTCCACAGACCATGGGGTAATATCTCCCCTTTAAAGTTCATAGTTTTGTGAAAGTGTAAGAGGAAAATGAAGTTACTTCAAGATATAAAAAATAGAAAATTACTATTTTGGATATAACCCCCAAAGAACAAGCAACAAAAGCAGAGACAAATGGGATTTCAGATCAAGGAGAAGATTCAGAGCAAAGGAAGCCATCTATAAAGTGACAATGAGACCTAGAGAGAGTAGAAAATATGTGCTCCCTATTCATCTCATAAAAGGGGAGAGGGTGGGTTGGTGAGCAGGCAGACGGAGGGCTTGTTTTTTGTTTCTGTTTTTGTTTTTGATATTTTTTTGGAGGGGTAACCAGGAGAAGAGTTATCATTTGAAATGTAAATAAAGAAAATATCTAATTAAAAAAAAGAAAAAAAAGACTCATTCTTAGAATATACAAGGAAATTCACAAAGACAAACACAAATATTAAGTAAACCAATTTTGAAGTAAATGGTCCGTCATCAAATACAAGTGGCCACCAATATAGAAAATGCTGCTCTATATTACAAACTATCAAAGATATACTACCATGATCCATGGCATTGAGAATAGCTATTATCAGCAATGAACAAAAAATAAATCATATGGAGAAAAGAGAACTTCCATTCACTGCAAATGATAATTAAATAACAACGAAATTGTGGAGAATTACAAAGAAGGACCTGAAAAAAATTAGTAAGAGATCTATTGCGCAGCTTATTTCTTTAGTATTTATCCAAAGAAAGTAAATCAATATTCCTTGTGGATATTGGCATTCTCATCTTCATTGAACCAAATTCAAAATAACTGAACTGAGTTTTATTGATGGATAAATATATAAGAATATTCACAAAATAAAAATACTATTCAGTAATAGCACTAAATTAAATAGTATTATCTTTCTTTTTCAGGGGAATGAATGCAACTTAAGACACATTTGTTAATGGATCAGGATAACCAAGAACAGAAAGACAAATGCTACATGTTGTCTTTCATATGTAGAAGCTAAAAGGGGCTGAACTTCATAAATAATAGTGATTATGGATTCTGGAAAGGGAGAAAGATAAGGTAGATAAAATGAGCTTAGATTTGATAAGCATATTCCGTATGCATGTTATGAAATGTTACATTGAATGTAACATTTATTTAACTGTATTTACATTTATTTAAATGTGCATTTAATCCAATAAAAAATTATTTTATGTCCTCAGAGAAACAGGATGCAAATATTTTACTTTATGAAATACATTTATAAAGAAAAAGTAGGAACATCAGTAGTCCAGAGAGGTGTCATAGCATTATGAGTGTAGAACCGCAGTGAAAGACAAAGGACAAGTTCCAAAACCTCAGTGTGCCATGGTGTAACTTTTGTGCCTAGTCGTATAGACAGGCCTCAAACAATCACCTTCTGTAAAAGGAGTCCTGTGTTTTGCAAAAAATGCCTTTCCTAGTACATCATGCTCAACAGCTCATTCTCAGGCACAGGTGACAAATATGGATTGAACATGAGTACCATGGGAGGAGGACATCAGCTATATCAGACTCACACTGGTACAGCAGAGAACAAGCAGAATAAGTATGTGTCTATCCCAGGTCACAGAGTTCTGCTTTGAACATCACCATCAGGATTGCACATTCCTCTGATCCCCCAAGTCTCATTTGTTTAGGAGGAAACACAGATGGCAAGTAGCTTTAATTATAGGCTCCTGATGTGCTAACTGTTGATGGTGTGAATTGTAGTATTAAATCTCTGAGTAAAAGTCATGCTTTTTTCTTTGTGTGTCACTCTGTTATCACCAATCATGTCATCTATTATAAAGGTCCGTGTAATGTGGCAAAATGTAGAAATATTGCCTCCAGTTCCCAACTAGGTATTGCTATGGGATATGTTTCTAATAAAAATACAATATGAATCTGTTTTCTTTATTGTGGGAGAATTTCTGGGATCGTCCTAAATGGTGAGCTCTGAAAACGTCCCTGAAATAGTAGGTTATGGGCCCTTTTATGCTTTGTCCTCCATGGTAAGTGATACATCTATCGCACTGAGATTGCACTTTACTCCTACTATCTGATTAGCATGATGTCACTGACATGACAAATCTTTGAACTTTTCTGTGGAATCCCCCTGGAAGTTTGCAAGACAAGATACAATAGGGTAAAGACAACTGGCACATCCCTGAAGCAAAATTTTATAGGAATGTTGTTTACTTTACAATGAGGATACGAACTTTCTGAATTAAATAGAAATATAATAATGCTGCCTTCTCTGAAAACTGTAGCTATTCCCTGATAATGATAATGTTCAATGCGGTGGATGTGATGCTGTTTTTGGTACTGTTTTAGCTAGTGATGGGATAGTATTTTAACAGACTCCAAATGGTCTTCCCAACTGTAGGGAACTTACTTTACATTCTAAAGACACAATATTCCATGTATTAAGTAAAATGCTTGACATTTAGTAGTTCATGTGTAAACTGTTAAATAAGTAGGACAGATTAGGTCATATGAGTTAGATATTAATGAGTGCTATACTTCTTATTTCTTGCCATGCCCAAGTTTTTATGAATCCTTATTGCAAACAAGAGGCCAAAGTTTATTAGTAGTTATTATATTTTAGACTCATGCTCCTTATAATTGTAAAACGTGTGAATATTTTCCTGTCTTGTACTACATACAACACAACACTGTCTCATTGTATTATAGCACCACAGGAGAATCTCTACAGTATATATTTTATGGTGTTACATTATCCTTTTGCCTATGGTGCTGTTCAGAGATTCAATAATGGAGTTGGAAGTGAAAGTATTAATAGAAGCTTGGGAACTTAAGATGTGATTCTGGTATTTATTTAATCCATTTGTTCTTTACTTTTTTTTTTCCTGTTTTTTTTTTTTTAATTTACATGTAAATTTCTCCTTTCCCAGGTTCCCCTCCAAAAAAACAAACAAATAAACAAACAAACAAAACCAACAAGAACAAACCCCTTTTGCCTCCCCTCTCCCCATGCCTGCCACCCCACCCTTTCCCACTTATTGTTCCTGGCATTCCCCTATACTGGGGCACAAAACCTTCACAAGGCCGAGGTCCTTTCCTCCTATAGATGATCGAACACAACCCAGATGTCCCTCAACAGAGGAATGGATACAGAAACTGTGGTACATCTACACAATGGAGTACTACTCAGCTATTAAAAACGATGAATTTATGAAATTCTTAGGAAAATGGATGAATCTGTTCTTTAATTTTTTGAGTCTAGATGTCAATCATCACCTCTTTGGTTGGCCCATCAACTTTGATTGTGGAGGTGACCCGCTTTGCTAATCCACTCCATAACTCATTAGAGACCAACCTGCTTAGAGAACTGATTTGAATTGACATTCATGAAACTGGTGCTTCTACCTATCTTCTGATGTTCAGGTATGATCCTGGGCTGTATTATATTGGAGAACTATCATTTCATGGGCAATATAAAGGATAGTCCTGAAATGACCTCCCTCATGGTCATAGATGAGCTACACACCCACCATCCTCAACTTCTTGTTGACCCTGTGGTATTCCCAATAGCTCATTTTGGGAATATTGATAGATATGTATTTTGTAGATCTTTCTATGAAGTATAACCATAAAACAAGCATAACCAAGGTCACAATATAAGTCTATTTTAACAATTCTACTTGTCTCAGCCTTTTAATTTCTTCCTGTTTTCCTACAGGAAAAATAAGGAGATTTCTCTTTTCTTAAGATTAATCCTTTCTTTCTTAAACTGAAATTAGAGGTATTTTGCACATTTCTGGGATTTTGTACAAAGACTAAATTATAATTCATGTCAAAGGTTCCATGTCAATGACTTCTTGATGGTTTGATGCTGTATTACAATCTTTAGTCAATTACTCGAAACTAAATTACATTTCTACATGCCTACATTTATTAGCACATGCTCCCCACTTTTTAAAAATATTTTTGAAGTCAAAATATAATTATATTGTGCTCCATTTCTTTGTGTTCTCCCAAATGCCTCTCATGTAGCTATCTTACTCTCTCTCTCGAATTTATGACCTTTTTGATTATTATTGTTATCACATATTAAAGTATATAATTTAGTATATTTTTTCTTGGATTGATAATTTTGTACTTATTACATGGCTAGTCAAGTAGTCAGAGATCTTAGAGAGGAATACACAACCTTCAGTTTACTAGTCCAGCATAATTCTTCACTACCTTCTAAAATTCGTCCTTATACTCATAGACAAGTATAGTTCTCCTTCATCATATAAACTTCTCTTTCTCAAAAACAGAGATTGTTACCATCTTTGTCACTGATCTACTGCTGTGAAAAAATTCTATGACCACAGCAACTTTTTAAAAGGAAATTATTTAGTTGAGAACTTGCTTATGCTTTCAGAAGCTTAGTCCATTATCATCATGGTTGCTAGCATGGCAATAGAAAGGTTGCTAGGGAAGTAATAGACAGCTATCTCCTGATCAACAGGCAGAAAGAGAGAGAGAAAGATTAAAATATGAGCCAGTGTAGAAGATATTATTATTTAAACCAATACAGTCCATGTCATATTCTACTCATTATCTGCCAAAAGTTTGTAGCTCTATCAAAATGCAAAAATGCACTCAGCACAACTTCAGAAGTCCCTACAGCAGGTGTTCTCAACTTTCCTAATATAGTTCCAATATAGAGATACTTTAATATAGTTCATCAAGTTGTGGTGACTCCAACAATAAAATTATGTGTGTTGCTACTTCATAACTATCATTTTGCTACTTTTATGGATCATAATGTGCATATCTGATATGTAGAATGGTGGACATTCACATTGTCCCCTATGAAAGGACCATTTGACTCCTCAAGGGGTCACAACCCACAGATTGAGAACTGCTGCCCCATGGTCTACCACAGTTTCAACACCTTTTAACAGTCCAAAGTTCAAAGTCTCTTCTGAGACCCATGGCAGTCTCTTAATCATACCTGCCCCCCTCCATAATATAAGACCAAAAGGCAAAACACATACTTCCAACATACTATGACACAGAAGATACATTACTATTCCAAAAAGGAGGAAAGGGAAAGGGAAGATAGAGAGAAAATATTGAACCAAAGCAAAGTGTTTTAGAATATACTGATACCCTGCAAGGCAAAAATCCAAGTTCTGCATCTTCAAATCTGATAATATAACCCTGTTCATATTTCCAGCTTTTCAGCTTTGTTGACTGCAGGATACTTCTCTCTTTAGGGCTGAGTCCACACATAGTCTGCAGCTTTCCTCTAGAGGTAGCCCAAGAACCTGGTTATCTCCAATATCTTTGGTATTTCAGGGCAATTCGGGACTTACCATCACAGCTTCACTCAGTGATCTTGGCAGGACTCTATTCTGGGACACCCTTGTCACATTCCTGATTTCAATGGCTTTGTAAGCAGAACCTCCTTCTAATAGCCCTGACAGTAAAGCTAGAGCCACTAGGCTCAAGCTGCTAAGTTCTGTTGCTTGCTGGGCTGGAACTTGGCCCTTTGATCAATTACATTTGTATCAGTTTTATATTTTTTCTTCACTGCATATGCTTTCCTTTAATTCCTTTTCACAATCTGGAAACTTAGCTGAGTAGGATTTTTCCCTGAAGTCATTACTGCTTTTATCATATTTAAAGTCAAGCTTTTCTTAAAAATTTTATCAGAGAATGCATACCACGTGTGTTCTTTTGTGTTTGGGTTACCTCACTCAGGCTGATACCCTCCAGATCCATCCATTTCCCTGAGAATTTCATAAATTCATTGTTTTTAATAGCTGAGTAATACTCCATTGTGTAGATGTACCTCAGTTTCTGTATCCATTCCTCTGTTGAGGGACATCTGGGTTGTTTCCAGTTTCTGGCTATTATAAATAAGGCTGCTATGAACATGGTGACGCATGTGTCTTTATTACATGTTGGAGCATCTTCTGGGTATATGCCCAGGAGTGGTATAGCTGGGTCCGCTGGTAGAACTATATCCAATTTCCGGAGGAACCACCACACTGATTTCCAGAGTGGTTGTACCAGTTTGGCATTCCCACCAGCAATGAAGTAGTGTTCCTCTTTCTCCACAACCTCTCCAGCATCTGTTGTCACCTGAGTCTTTTATCCTAGCCAGTCTGACTAGTGTGAGGTGGAATCTCAGAGTTGTTTTAATTTGCATTTCCCTGATGACTAAGGATGTTGAACATTTCTTTAAGGGAATGCCAGGGCCAATAAGTGGGAGAGGGTGAGGTGGCAGGCATGGGGAGGGGGGAGGTAACAGGGGTTTGTTCTTGTTGTTTTTTGTTTGTTTGTTTGTTTGTTTGTTAGGAGGGGAAACTGGGAAAGGATAAATTTACATGTAAATAAAGAAAATATCTAATAAAAATAATTTATCATCTTGAACACTGCGTGTGGCTACCTTACACTTCCTGGTTATCTTAGGTTTACTATTACTATGAAGAAAAAACATGACCAAAGCAACTTGGGGAGGAAAAGATTTGTTTGACTTATGCGTCCATGTAACGGTTTTTCATCAGAGGAAATGAGGACAAGAACTCAAGCAAGGTAGAAACCCAGAGGCATGAGCTGACAGATACAGTGGAGGTGTGCAGATTATTGGCTTTGCTTACTGGCTTGCTGAGGCTGGTTTTTTATAGCACACAGGTGTGGAGAGCACAGGACCTCGCCCTAAGATGGCGAGGCTTCCGCTCCTTGCTGGAGCGCTAGAGTGATAAACAACTCCTTATTTGGCTGTGCTTGTTTGCCTGGCTTGCTTCCTCATATGGCAACCTATCTGCACGCACCATGTAGCCTACTGAGATAGGCTCAGGATGGGCTTTTAAGGGCCTGGGGGCCCTCGGGGTCAGAAGATAGTCAGAAGATAGTCAGAAGTTAGTCAGAAGATTGTCAGAAGATTGTCAGAAGATTGTCAGAAGAATGTTCAAGGTTCCTGAATAAACTGCTTAAAGTGGAGCTCTCGGGTAGCATCTTCCTTGCTGGTGGAGCGAGACGCACAGGAAACCAACACAGGGATGGAACCACCCATTATAGACTGAGTCCTCCTACATCAACCATTAATTTAAAAAAAATGCCTTACAGCAGCCGGGCAGTGGTGGCACACGCCTTTAATCCCAGCACTTGGGAGGCAGAGGCAGGCAGATTTCTGAGTTCGAGGCCAGCCTGGTCTACAGAGTGAGTACCAGGACAGCCAGGCTACACAGGGAAACCCTGTCTCGAAAAACAAACAAACAAACAAACAAACAAACAAACAAAAAATGCCTTTCAGCTGGATCTAGTGGAGGCTTTTTCTCAATTGAGGTTTCCTCCTTTCAGATAACCCTAGTTTTTGTATCAAGTTGACATAAGATTTGCTAGCACACTGGTGCTCTTTTCTTCTACAACTAGATATTTTGTGTTTTTCTTTGTTCAGCTTTCTCTTTTTCATTATAGATCTACATAAGGGTGAGTAATAATAATCACATAACAAAGTCCATGATATTATGCTAACTTGAAATCTCCTCTGCCAAAGCCATTAATCTAAAACTCTTCAGTTTACTCTCAAGCATAGTTTTAAGACATGGGAAAAGAGTACCCATATTCTTTCACAAAATATCATAAGAATAACTTTTATGCCACTTATTAATATTATTCTCTTCTGAAATTTCTTAAGCTGGGTTAAAATAAACTCATCAGGATCTTCCATTCCACTGCTAGAATAGTCTGTTAAGTCCTATTTATAGCATTCAAATACTTTCCTAGTTCAACTTTCCAGTCTTCCATATTCCTCCAATAAGCAGGATGGTCATAACTGTCAGAGAAATACCCTACTCTTGGTACAAAGTTTTGTCTTAGTCACTTTTCCATTGGTATAAATAAATAACATGTTGTGAAAACACCATGACCACTGCAACTCTTATAAAGAAAAGCATTTAATTACAAATTCTGATGCTATCTTTATGCCAGAGAGCATGATGGCAGATTTGTTGTGGCTGAAGAAGTTGAGAGCAAAATCGTGATCAACAAGACACACACACACACACACACACACACACACACACACACACACACACAGAGTGAGAGTGAGAGAGAGAGAGAGAGAGAGAGAGAGAGAGAGAGAGACAGACAGACAGACAGACAGACAGACTGAGATATACAGAGACAGACAGAATCAGAGACAGAGACACAAAAACACAGAGACAAAGACTCAGAGAAATAGACAGAAAAAAAGGGAAAGTAAAAAAAGATAGAGGCAGGCAGACAGACAGACAGACAGATAGACAGACTATGCCTGTTAGTGGGCTTTTGAATCCTTAAAAGCCAATCCCACTTGACATACTTTTTCTAAAAAGGCAACAGGTCCTAATCCTTCTCATCCTATTAAAAAGCCCTGCTCCCTGGAGACTGAACATTTAAATATGAGTTTATAAGGAGTCATTATTAACTAAACCATCACAATTACACAAATGCCCAACATTTCATAAACCAGAGACCAATAGATAGTGTGGAGCCTATCCCCAGACATACATCTTCAAAAACGTCCCTTGAAACTAAGGCTCAGAAAAATTGTGGAAGAGGTGATGGAAAGATTGTAAGATAAACAGGGCCAAGAAGTTTTCTTTGAGATTGTATCATCTAAAACTGACAAGGAAACTTTGCCCATTATATTTCAATAACATGGCTGCCCACACAAGACTAGAACACTTACAGTATTAGTAGATGTGCTAACAAAGAAAGAGGGACTCTCCTCTGTTAGACAAAGAACAAAGTCAGCTAATGACAGAGGAAGGAAGGGTGTGCTTCTCAAAGGAACTTTTGAAAAATTCTAAGATATTGTTCTTTTCATTTGCTAATAGTTACAAAAACACCATCTTAAAACAACTGCTACAATCTATTTTCTGATTTCAAGTGATAGACCATTAACAACCAGATATAAGAAACTCTGCACACCATCTGCCTTTATATTAGTATTCTTTTCACACATAACTTGACAATTAGTCTTGTTAAAGAAAGTAAGTATGTAGTTGGAAGTTTTTCATACTACAGCATATATATGCAAATATTTGCTCACATCATCAGGAAATTCAAGAGCCAGACATTGTAAAGAGAAGATCCAAAATAACTTTCAGACATAGACCTGATTTGTGTCATTATCAGGATCGACTCCAGAGAAGAATCATCTTGACGTGTTATAAACTGCAGTAGAATGAGGCAATGATTTCTCAAGTGTCTATGAATTATTCTTCTTGTAGTCAAAATTATGTCATACATTATTTTGGCTGAAATAGAAAGCATGAGATTGTTGTGTTGGAATTTCAGAAGTGGTATGGTTTCTAATATGGAATGGGAAGCTGACTCAGTATAAGAACAATATTTGCAAATGCTCTTAAAAGAGAAAAGAAATTGTTGGTGGTTATTTTATTTATTTACTTCTTTACTTCTTTATCCTTTATTAGAAATAGATTTTTCTTCTCCCATACTATGCCCTGATTATTGTCTCCCCTCCCTCTATATCTTCTTGCTCCCTTCTCCCACCTGGTATCTCTTTCTGTCTCTCATTAGAAAACAAACACGCTTCTAAGGGAAAATAATAGAATATAATGATATGAAACAAAAATAATAAATTAGAATTGAAAATAAGGAAGGAAAAGAGCTCAAGGGTAGACATAAGAAACACAGTATCAGTCATTTGCACACTCAAGAATCTCATAACTACACTAACATGAAAGTCATAATATATATGCAAAGAATTTATAGAGCAAAAAGAGAGAAGTGAAATATAATTCAAATTAAAAATAGTAAGATATTTTTTAAAAGTAAAAGAAATCAAGAGAAAGAAGAAGAAAGAAAGGAATAACCTGAACACAAGAACTTTTTTCAGAGACTTTGCTGAGTTTGATAAAATCTAGGCTAGGCCTCATCTTCAGGAGGAGTTTACCAATTACTATATAGTATGTATTGGACTCCAAAATTTTTTTTGTGTATTTTTATTTGATTATAGTGTGGTGTTTATTTTTTCTGTTTGTTTTCTTTGTAGGTAGTTTTATTTTGTTTTCTTGATTTGAGAGATTTGTATTGTTATACTGGATTTTGTTTTATTGAGAAAGAAATTAAGGTTGAGTGGGTAGGGAGAGGATCTAGATGGACATAAAGATGGGAAAATGTGAAAAAACATATTTCAATTTAAAATTGTTTTAAATTACAAAAATGTAATAAAAATGTGTTAAGTAAACCTCAGCAAAAGGCTAGATAGGTAGTTATAGTTGATGCATAGATAGCTAAAAATTATTAACAAGATTTTTTTTTTTTTTGATTGGCAACTCTATCCTGACTTTTTTTTTTTTATTTTATTTTATTTTTTTTTATTAGGTATTTTCTTCATTCACATGTACACTTTCCCTCTCCCATTTTCCCCTCCAACACAAACAAACAAACAAACAAACAAACACAGCCGTTAAAGGCTAGGCTCACAACCAAAAATATTAACAAGATTTTTACAAAAAAAAAAAAAAAAGCTGGGCAGTGGTGGCGCACACCTTTAATCCCAGCACTTGAGAGGCAGAGGCAGGCAGATTTCTGAGTTCGAGACCAGCCTGATTTACAGAATGAGTTCCAGGACAGCCAGACTATACAGAGAAACCCTGTCTCAAAAAATAAATGAATAAATAAAAAATAAAAAATAAGGAGTTTACATTTATGCTTCTGATAATTAACAGTCTGAAAAGCATAAACTGCTTCAAGCTTTCTGAAGTACCCCTTATAATTGTCAAGCTGATGGCTAGTTGAAGAATGGTATTCACCACAGAGGATAGTCTAACAGTGATGGTGGAGGAACACTCTAAAGATTATTTTTAGGCATCCTTTCTAACTTATGCTCTTGAGTAACTAAAGTCATGAATCCATAAAGCTACATTCAGTCTAGCCAAGAGACTAAAACTGTAGTATCTATTTTTGTTTCTTGTTTTTCTCTCTTATTAATGTTAATGTTTTCCTTATTATCCTTTATAAGGCTAAAAAGAAAATAATCTTTTCTATAATTCTAAAGAGTAGTGTTCAATTTCCACAATGTGGCTAAATTGAAATAGACCTTTGATTTCTCACACTAAGAGAGATTTAGTGTAGATGTTAAAAATAGTCACAAATCTAGTAGATGTGGTACATAAGTGGTATTTCCCACAAATAGAAAATTATTTCTAAAATTACACACACACACACACACACACACACACACACACACACACACACACATCTTCCTGGGATTTGTTTTTTTTTAGAATAAATAAAATTGATTATCATTGCAAAAGGATACTACTACTGCTACTCCTTAAGATGAACATCTTCCTTTTAGTGTACACTGCTAAGTAAAAAACAAAAAAAGAATAAAATTCATGACTCTAAGAAACATAGATTTGTTGTCTTGACTGGCAATGAATGGGGTAACTGATGTGAAAATAGTTTACTCTGCATCTCAAATCTAAAGATATTAGCCCCACCTAACTTTTCTTATTACAGAAACTCATTATCAGCTTTTCATTTATGGTGGTAATCTTGTCAGTTTCAGTTTCAGTACATAAATCCAATAAGGCTTTAACAATTCACAGCCTGCCGCAATTTTTAAGAATATAATTGTTTTTTTAAAACTTACAGACATTGGACAGAGAGAAATGCCACCATAAAGAGTCCACATTGCATTTGTCTTAAAAGTACATTGGTATCATGTTACAGGAAATAATGATGGCTAAGTAATGGTGACTTAGAATTTTTAGTTTCATTTAATTTTTATGGTATTCCATCAAAGAATAGCTATTTTAATTTTAAAATCAAACATTATCTTCACCAGTTTGATATTTCTCTGTTTTTTTCCAACTACATTTCTATACTCAGTTTTTTACTATCACTGCTTAAAGTGTGAACTGGCCTCACCTCTATTACAAGAAAGACAGGACCCAGAACTATGCACCTTCAGCTGCATTGTTAAATGACCTCTGTCTTTTCTAATACTGAACTCTCCCTGTTATATTTCTGTATATGAATAGCAAGTTAATCTTAGCAATTTAGTCATAAATTCAGAGTTAAAATAATTGTTTCATAAATTTCATTATTCAGTGGCACCAAACCAATAAATACAGCCCATGTAAGATATTGTAAGTTACTTTCTAAAAATGAGACTTTTCAACTCTATGGCCTTGAAATTGATAGCTTCAATTCTCTTCTTGCCTTGTGACCCTGATGGAGCTGATAGACGCATGATGCTCCTTGAAAGTAGAAGAGCTATGTTTAAATTAAGGCCCGCAATGGTCATATATTTGAGTAAAACTGCTTCTGCGGTGAATAAGATATCTTGACATGTCAATAGAATATGAAACTCAATTTCACAAGATTTTTCTAGTGTCAACAGAGATTTAAGTGGAGCTATCATTTCTAGTTTTAACAGAAAGGATAAGTCTTTGTAGATCTCTACTGTTCCTCGCTGTAAAGTTTAGTTTTGCCATTTCTCCTAAAGTCTATCGTATTTCGAGCCTTCAAAAGAGCAAAATTATATTTTATTTTTGTTTGTTTTCTCTTTCAACATTCAGGAATGCCTTAAATTTCCAAATACTCCATTGTTAATTCCCTCACGACATTTAAGACACTATTTGCTAAACAGTGATCACAGATCTGAATTCATTAGAAAGAATCATAGCAGCTTGAAGCTTCTGTTATGCTTAAGCCAAATTACACTAAAAAGGGCGATAAGCAAGTCTGTTCTCATGAAATGTGAGTTTGAACCAAATCTACCATAATTACGGCTATTTTGATTTAGATTCTCCAAAGAGGGTATAAAAATCAATAAAAAGGTAGCCAAAACTAAACTTTAAAAATTCTAAATAGTAGTTTAAAAGTGATTTAAAAACAGGAACCTTATAATGAATTTAACTTTTTATTTTCATTGTTCTGGTAGAAAACACTTTGTTTTATACTCAGCTTGGAAATTATTTTGCCTTCTTATATTTAATGGTACTTCAAACTTTTTGAGTACCTTTTATTTAAATTAACTAGAAAAATATGTATATCAACTATCAGACATCATTTAAGTAGTGACAAATCAAGTAAATACTGCTTAAATGGAGTATTTGATTTCTAGAATGGGAATGGTGGATAGCACATTAAAAAATCAAACTTCATTTAAATGCTAGGATTCCATTTAATTGGCAGTTAATAAAGTCTCATAAATTGTCTTAGAACATCACATTATGTGCCATCAGTTCATAAAGGAATTTCGTGGTAGCACCTACCACTGAGTTTTCATTTGATTTTCATATGTCTGATAAGATTTTATATCTATCTGTCTGTCTGTCTGTCTATCTATCTATCTATCACCATCCATCTATCTACCTGTCTATCATTTCTCTCTCTCTCTCTCTCTCTCTCTCTCTCTCTCTCTCTAGCTAGCTAGCTATAGATAATCTTTAGATATCTAGGTCTAGATATCTAGACAGAAATAGATAATCAATAGGTAAGTAGATAAGTAGATAGGTGATAGATAATAGATTAGAGATAGAGATTTCAATTTCAATATTGGAAATAAATAAATGAATATTCAAAAGAAATAAACTCTGCAAGGGTCATTTGAGTGGTAGTGTTGCTTAATATTAAGTTCAATCTTTACATTCATTTAAAGTTTGTTAGCTCAATGCTTTAGATTAAAGTGCTCTGTATTAATCTCCATGTTCTTCCAGGAACAATGTTGAGTGGAAATGCTGAATAATATGTGTCTGGAATATGTGGTTTTTCCCTGCTGCTACATTTGATCAGCCTTTTCAAGGATATGCATCCACAGTTTAATCTTTAAACTACATTGCTTTTGTGATATGTGTTCAGAAAATAAAAGATTTGTAGCCGACAATCAGGTTTACTTCATTGTTTATTTATATGGAAGTCCTCTGAAAACAGTTTTCTGCACAGGGGATCTTAGGTCTATTTCATCCATTCTCCCCACGGAAATTTTGACATACTGTAATTGTCTGGTAGTCATGGGTAACCCCCAAAACCAAGAAACTTAATGTGATGATATGCAAGCAGTCTATGAACACAGTGCCATGTGCTATGTCATACTGTGGTTTTAACTATCAAGTGGTTAGAAAGAGGAATTGTAAAAGCTCATGTAATTTAATATTTTAAATCCCTATTATGGTCAAGTTCTGGTGATTTGGAAAACTCGGCAGAGGAAGAGAAACAGATTTCACGATAACCATGCAAATCGGCTTCATGATGAAGGATGATATGAGCAAATTATTATGAACAGTTCACTTCTCAATGGGACTATGAACACTTAGGTTGCCTTCCAATTGTCTATTTCATTTCCATGTTTCCATTTTATATGGCTCCTCAGCAGATTATGATGCCATAAGCCTTTGCTACATTTTATAGCTCCTCTTTGTAGCATCTGAAATTCTTGGCTTCCAGGTATAATGCAATATACATCACAGCATGCATTTGTATAGCAGCAAGGGCATATGCACATCACAAGACTGTGCATGCTCACAAAAATGCTAGAACTAGTTTTCATTTCCAAGTACTTTTTTTGTGTCCCCATTATTTATAGCTAGTTCAGCACATCCTCATTTACACTTAACATCCTAGTTACACAGTTCAGTTTATATTAACTCTAAACATCAAAGGTAATTCACTATTTACTGAAATAGAGAAAAATAAATTCATACCTGAGTTATACTCTAACAGATTCTGCAAACTTCGACCCAAAAGAATTCCTCTTCTTCTCTCCCTCCTCCTCCTTTTCCTCCTCCTGTTTTAAAGAGAGCATACTTTTCTATTAAACATAATGTGAGTACAATTCCATACTTTCCAATATGTTGGAAATGTTCCAATATGTTACTGTGTTTTTGTTTGTTTTTTGGCTTGCAGTCAGGACGGTATAAATTTTGCAGAATAAGTAATTCTAAGGAGCAATTACTCGCTAACAATTTAAAGTGGTGACAAGGGGAAGCACGTAAGGCATTGTTACAAATGCAGCAAGAAATGCACACTCCAGAAGAGTTACAGTCTTTCTTCTAGGCTGAAATATGTACACTCTCTTAAATACAAACCAACTTACCATGACTACACCTAAAAGCAGAAGTGTATGTTAGATAGATTACTACGGGCTAACACATATACTATTAGTTAAATTTGCTTAGTTCACAAAAAGAGAGTGGTATTACAACACTTAATCTGAAGGATGCTATCTGTTGCAACTTGATTTTTACAAAATCTGTTTCACTCTCTTGTTTTCTGTTTCCTCCCTCCCTTCCTCCCCTTTTCCCGGCACCCTCCTCTTCCCTCTTCCCCTCCCATTCTCCCAGTCTCTCCATCTCTCCCTCTCTCTCCCTCTTTCCTCTCTTTCTCCCTCTCCTTTCTCTTTTCTCTTCTCTCGTCTCTCCTCATTCATACTCTTTATTTTTTTCTTTTTGAATCTTGGTGATATCCAGACTATAATTAAATTTTGTAAAGTGTATCATTTGGTGTTGCTTTAATGCATACAATAATGCCAACAATCACTTCCTTCTAGCTTCCCCAGCAGAGGATACTCAAACCCTTTAAACACTTAGTTTCCACTGGTGCCTTGAGGTCAATAGTTTATATTTTATCCCTATTCATTTACTTATATGAGATATGTCACATAATTGGAATAAATACAATTTGTATTTCTTGATGTCTGGCTTCCTTTCTGGAGACATCTTAGTGTGATTTATTCGCATGCTCCTTTCATTGTAAGTATAAATTCTCCATTTGATAACTATAATTTTATACCTACCAGTAGATTTAATAAAAGTCTGAACCTTTTCTAAAGCTTTATTCCTTCTTCATACATTACCATTAAGATTTATGGTTAAATTAGGTAAAAAAAAAAAAAAGTAGACACTAGACTGGCTTACTAGTCAAATGAGATGAACTAGAATTTAGTCAATCAATGGAATATCGGAATCAGTAACACACAGACTTGTGGGTAATGACAATAAAGCAATGCCATATGTGTTTCAGAACCACGAATGAATAGAAAACATGAGTGCAGAGAGCGCAGTTTGCATTCTTGTTACTGGCAGCCTTTGTGCTTTTCTTTGTTTTGTTTTGTTTTGTTTTTTCTTTCAGATTATTTTCTTCTCTAACTTGATTTTTGGTCCAATCCCTGCTAAATGATTCCCATTTCAGTTCCCCTCTGAGCCTTTAGGGGAGATTGAAAGTAGCAGTTAAAGCTGGTTATGCCTCATAGTCAAGGCAAATTTTGTTTACAAGATGCTCTCTGTTACAGTGTTTGCATTTTCTAAATAACAAGCAATAAAGCCTATCAGCTGGAAACCTCCCCTTGCTGTAAATGAGTAGGTGATTTCAGTCACTGTCTTCTGCAGGCGGGCTTTCAAGGGCAATCTCCTTTAATAGCAAGAAAGCCATCTCCAGCCTAGATGTATTTATGGAATTAATGGGTACATTCACGCTAATATGTTTGACAATACAACAGTTATAAAAGTTGCATGGAAAGTCCCTGCTGCTGGCAATTGAACAACTATTTGTGGGACAAATTAATATACTTTGCTTTAAAGGAGATTTTTGTTGTTTCTAGTTACAAATGCATGATGAAGTTAAACTTGAAAACAATTTGTGACTCTGATACTCTGATAAAACTTTAGGCAACAACTGGAATTTGATGTGAACCTGAAAGAGGTTTTGAATGTGAAACTATATGTATAAAAATGGGAGAATTATAAAAAGAGTTTAGATTATATAAAAAAAAAATCTCGATAGATATTTATTTGAGAAAAGGTCTAGAAATCTAAAAATGGATGAGAATAGAGGAACTAGAGAATGTCTCTTAAGCTATACAACCCAGGGTAATCTACTGAAGGAGTCATCACAGCTTAATAGCTGAGAATTAAGGAACATTGATTTTACATATAGTAGACATGATTATAATCACAACGTTGTTCAGTGAGATACCCAAGAGGCATAGAAACAGTAACTCATTATAGTCCAAGGATGAAAAGTTCTAATTCTAAATGAGGTAATAGGAATGGAGTAGAGTTAAAAAAAGAAAGGAAGCTAGGGCTGACATTCAGTATTAATGAGAGCCTTCTCAGATACTTTTCATTCTCAACATTCATTGTATGATGTTTATAAGGATTCATTTTTCCATATAAGAGATGAGAAAATTCACAGGTGTAATGGTCCACTCAATTAATATATAGACGTATTTTTTTTAACTTGGGTTTATTCCACTCCAAGCCATATATTTGTTATTTTACATATTTATAAAATTTATAGAAGCAAATAGAACATCAGGGATCTACATGATAGTAACATAAATGTGTATCATAAGTTAAATACTTATTTCCAAACCAGAGGAGAATGCTGTATTCAAGCACATCACCAAATATGATCAGGAAGGTTAGCAACATCCCACTGTAAATTTTGGGTTACTATGAACATCATGGCAAGCTCTTATTACCTCTTGATTTCATGACCTAAACTTGGCCTTGTGCCTGTAACTTTCTTTCCTTTTGCTACCTGACTACAGAAACTTCATTGTCCTGGGATCTGCCCTCATTTTCTTTCCTGGCTTTCTAGATTTAAGCAGGTTTGTATTCACATGAGGTTTATAGCTAATTCTAAAAACCTAAAAGTTAAGGGTAAGATGTACTTTTATATATATGTATGTATATATATATATATATATATATATATATATATATATATGTGTGTGTGTGTGTGTGTGTGTGATATATATATATATACACATATATATGTCTGAGTTATTTGATGTTACTATCTTCTTTCTCTTCCTTATTAAATCACTTTAATCGATTATCTTCCATTTCAGTGTTTCTGCTATCTTCTTTCTGTCGTCTCCATGGTTGGTCTCTTTACTCCCTCCCTGCCTATTTTTGTGTATGATCAACATCTAACCTGAAAAACTGAAACTGAAAGGCTCCCAAATACAAAGCATCATACAGATTACACACAGCACTGGACCTTATCTATTCAGTAGAGTTAAATCACAGAATCATTAAAGTATAATGAAAAATAAAATCACCTTTACAGTATACATATAGAAAGAATGTTAAACAGAATATATTTTATTCTTAGACTTGGTCATCATCTTCAAAGTGTATAAAAGCATGCCTAAATTTTAGCAATAAGGCAAAACATCAGAAATTCAAAGTCATCCTCCAGGATATAATAAATTAAAGGCAACCCTGAAACACAAGAACAAGCAGACACAAAGTTACCAAAAATATCAATAAAATTGAATTAAAAACATACCCAAAATCTAAAATAATTTTGGTCCCAAGTATTTTAGGTTGGGTTGTTCAATCTGTGCCACATATTTATAGGAGTTTCCATGATCCTTTTTCAAGAAGCTGCTATTCTTAGCATTAGCTTTTCTTTAATGAGTAACAAAGTATGTCTGCTAATAGAGAGCATCATTTAAAAGATAGATTAGACTATTTTAATTAAATTTATTTCCTTCATTTTTTTAATAACAAAGAATAGTATTTTTATTACATATTTTCTTTATTTACATTTTAAATGATATCTATTCTCCTGGTTACCCCGAAAAAATATCAAAACCAAAAAAATAAAAAAAAAAACCAAAACCAAAAAACTAACCCTATTTCCTCCCCTTTCCCTCTGCTCACCAACCCACCCTCTCCTACTTCTTGGCTCTGGCATTCCCCTACACTGGGGCATAAACCTTCACAGGGCCTTCTCCTCTCATTGATGACCGACTAGGCCATCCTCTGCTATACACATGCAGCTGGAGCCATGAGTCCCACCATGTGTACTCTTTGGTTGGAGTTTTACTCCCTGGGAGCTCTTAGGGTACTGGTTAGTTCATATTGTTGTTCATCCTAAGGGGTTGCAAGTCCTTGAGCTCCTTCGGTCCTTTCTCTAGCTCCTTCATTGGGAACCCTATCCTTAGTCCAATGGATGGTTTTGAATCTCTACTTCTGTATTAATTGGGCATTGTCAGAGCCTCATCTGTCAAGGAGAAAGGAAAAAAGTCTTTAAATGTTCTATCTAACAGAATCTCTCCACTGTGGAGATGATTATTAGCTTATAAGTATCACCACCGGAAATCTTCTTGTGAGAACCCTGTGTTTCATGTTGCAAAGGATGTATTGTCCCCATGGGGTCCTGTTCAGAATTGAATTGAATGCTTAATGGTCTAATAGAGCTGCTTGTCATACGAAATCCTAGTATTTGACTACCATGTTGAAAAATACATACAGTATTTAAACAAATATGGAAATTCTATAAGAAATTATTTCTTCTTCACTCTTAGTTCCTGTATTTCCTTTAGACAGGACCAATTCTGAGTTAAAGTTTTTGAGATGGGTGGGTGGTCCCATCCCTCAACTAAGGGATATGGTCTCAACAGGTTCTCCCTCCCCTTTGTTGGGTATTTCAGCTAATGTCATCCCTGTTGACTGCCCCACCTTGGGATTCATCCCATATGCAGCCACCAAACGCAGACACTATTGCTGTTGCCAAGAAGTGTTTATTGACAGGAGCCTGATATAGCTGTCTCCTGAGAGGCTCTGCCAGAGCCTGAACAATACAGGTGGGGAATGCTTGCAGCCAACCATTGGACTGAGCACGGGGACCCCAGTGGAGGAGTTAGGGCAATGACTACAGGAGCTGAAGAGGTTGGCAACCCCATAGGAAGAACAACAATATCAACCTACCAGACACTGACCCCCAGACCTCCCAGAGACTAAACCACCAAACAAAGAGTACACTTGGAGGGACCATGGCTCCAGCTGCAGATGGCCTTATCTTGCATCAATGGGAGCAGAGGCTCTTGATCCTATGAAGGCTTGATGCCCCAGTGTAGAGAAATGCTAGGGCGGGTAGGTGGAGTGGATACTTGGGTGGGAAGCACCCTCATAAAAGCATGGGGGAGGATGGATGGGATAGAGGGTTTGTGAAGGGGAAACAAGGAAAGAGGTTAACATTTGAAATGTAAATAAATAAAATAACCAATAGAAAATAAAAAACAAAAAAATAATTTTTATGATTACATATCTAATTAATACTTTATATGTTTTGAACATCATAATTTAGTGTATATTATTTAATAATGTTTCATTTATTTAATAATATTAAGATAAGTTATGGTAACAATGTATCCTGGTAAATTGAGACATAAGAATCTATTCTAGTCTTAGAACATCACTAATCAGAATAAATTCATATGAGAATCCTTATGCCTTATATAATGACAAAAAATTAAACAACCTTCAATATCTATATATTTGCTCACTAATATTGCCACACAAACATTGAAAATATAGATCTAAGTTAATATGGACACTATCATTGTTTTTAATATGCAAAGATAATTTTAAATACATGCTGATTGGTATACTCTCTCAACTTACTTTCCTTCATATCAACAATTTAAATAATCTCTTCCTATTTCAGGAAGTATCACATAAGGTTTTTGCTTTGTTTTAAACTGGACTACTAATTTTTCATTCTACTAATTCTATTTCTTTCTCAGAAATGGCCTCATTTATTTATTAAGATTAATCATTATTTACCAAGATCCCTGTGTAGAATATTAAATCTAAAATGACTGAAAGACAGTCAAATTTTGAGTTTTTAAAGATACACATTGGTTTTCTTTTCTATAAATATTTGCTAAGTTAACATAAAACATTACCAGCACATTATCACTATTCATCTTCATTTTATATTATTTTGTCATTGAACAATGGACTGAAGTTTGTGACTCTGCCAAGTTCTCAATGTGTTTTAAAAATAGGAGACCTGGATAAAATGGCATACTGGTCAGATCATCCAGTAAACGTATCTACTCAGATATATCAAATTGAACCAATAAGTATCTACCAAAGGACATTCACAAGAGTTAACAGAACAATAAAGATATCACAGTGCCTTTCTTTAGTGTAGAAATGATAAGACACAATGAATAATTCAGGAAAAAAATGGTCATCCTCCTTGTTACCACTTCCCAAAGCCCAAATAGTGCATAAAGACACTCCTCCTTTAGGGAAAGAGAAGGAAGTAAGTTTAGTTAGTATACTTGAAACCCAGCACTATGTGCTCAGCACAAAAGTCCATATAAACTGAGCTTTATGTCCTTGAATTTCAGGTGATAATTGTGGACTGAGTGGCTGGAATCACATTGACTAGAAAGCATAATTGCTTCTGTCCAAGACTTGACCATCATGGGATCAAGACAGAAAAGATAGCAGCAAATAACATTGTCTCAGAGGTCAATGTCAGGTCCACTGTAGTAAGACCCAATACACAATAGAAAGTGAAGCTCAGTGGGAGGAGAGGACCTCAGCCCTGTGAAGGTTCTATGCTCCAATGTAAGGGAATGCCAGGGCCAGAAAGTGGGAGAGGGTAGGGTGGTGAGCAGGGAGAGAACAGGGGATTGTTTTAGGGTTTTCTTTTCTTCTTTTCTTTTCTTTTTCTTTTTTCTTCTTTTGGAGGAGAACTTGGGAAAGGAGATATTATAAATAAAGAAAACATCTAATTAAAAAAAAAAAAGAAAGTGAAGCTCCCTACTTACTGTATTACTAATAAATGTCTCAAGTCCTGTCTAGCAACAGACAGATGTGAACCAGTGAAAAATCAATTTGGGCACATAAGCATGTCTGCCTGCTTGAGTCATTAGCGAATCTTCAAGAAAGGACCTGAAGTTGTGGGACTCTTGTGTTTCACAGCTTAATGTTAACTTTGGTTGAGACACAGTTATTTTCTTCCATTCATTTCTCAACCTTGTTTAACATGGATTGTTATCAAGCTAATGCCAGTGGATGGACTTCTACATATGTGCTTGTATGAAACAGGAATGTGTAGTCTGGAAAAATTAATTTTATAGCCTGAGTGTTTGTGAGCTACTGTGCAGATTTTGGAGTATTAAGTGAAACTCTCCATTTTTGTTTGTTTGTTTGTTTTGTTGTTTTTGTTTTTGACTGTAAGTTCAGGTGCAACCAAGCTTAGTTTAAACTACCTTCCCCACCATTACATGCACATTCAAAGTCGCTTAGAAAAAGATAATTTTTGACCAGTGTGGTAGTTTGAAGGAATGGCCCTCATAGACTAATAAATTTGAATGCTTGGTTCTCAGTGGTTAGATTATTAGGAAGGACCAGAAGGTATGGCCTTGGTAAAGCACCTGTGTCTGTGTCCTTGTTGGAAGAGGTATGCCACTGGGAGCATGCTTTTGAAGTTTTAAAAACTTATATCAGGCCCAGTGTTAATTCTCTCTGCCTGATACCTGTGGGTGAGGATATAGCTCTCAGCTACTTCTCCAGCACCATACCTGCCTGTCTATGATCATGTTCCCAAATCATGATGATAAAGGACTAACCCACTGAAACTACAAACAAGCCCATGACTTAATGCTTTTATAATAGTTGTCTTTGTCATAGGATTTCTTCACAGTAATAAAATAGTGACTATTAGGAATTCAGCAACTAGTGAGTAAAAGAAACCCAACAGAGAGAAGATTCTATTGGTCCATATCTCAGGCTTGTTTACAAAAGGACTACCTACAATAGTGCCCATAGCAGAAAGAAACACATGACCCTAGTCTATCAAGTTCTATTCTGACTAATATTTTGTAACTAATAGCAGTGAACTTAAACTATAAATCTCCTTTGGTAATTAACAGCTCCTAACAGTGTAGGCTTTGTTCTTACACTAGCATTGTTTGGACTTTTGTAGGACATAGGTTGACATTGTGACTCATCTTAAATCTGGAGTTAGCCCATCCTCTAGTATACCCAGAACTGAGCATAACTCACGATATCCTAGCCTAGGCTATTTGGCAGAGAAGGTATATGAGTCTATAACCCTCACAAAGAAATAACAAGAGTAACTACCATTTCTAGGTATCCCCCTGTTTCATTCTGAAGAGTAAACATAGATTTCTAAAAAGTATTAGTTAGGATTGGCCTTTAGTGCTGAAACTATGACCATGCACTAATAGACTTGAAGACCTGGACTTGAGTGCAGTTCAGTATGGAAACCATAGAAGTGGCTGGATACTTAGAAGTAATATAAGCAATGAATTTATACTTTCTGGAAAATAGTCATAAAAATGCTATATTATAAATAGTAAGGTGAACATACAGTTCTTAAAGACCAAATGATGTCATATCCACACATATCAAGAAGTTGAAGAGGCCGAGGCCTCAATTACGTTGGGCAATATAAAAGTTAGACCTCTGAGATTTGAGTTGAGTGGTAAAGATAAGATACCAAGAAGAGTGTTGAAGATATATATACATATATATATATGTATATATATATACATATACATATATACACATATACATATATGTATGTGTGTATATGTG
>JADRCD010238237.1:46958-60868 GCA_019843815.1 Montemys delectorum
ATATATATATATATATATATATATACATATATACACATATACATATATGTATATGTGTATATATGTGTGTGTATATGTGTGTGTGTATATATATATATATAAGATTACAATTAGAGCAAAGGAAGAAAATAGGGTGAATAATTGCAGAATAAACAGACTATAAATGATAATGCTTTGAGCCCTTCCAAAGTTATAATATAAGCCATTTTAGTTTTACTACAGAGAAATGATACATGTTTGAAGAAGTAGATATTTGAACCTAATTTAAACCTCATACAATGCATACCTGTGTCAGAATATTACAGGATTATAGTATACCACATTAACATGCATATCTTTTAAGCTTTAATAGGTCACTGATTTAAATTTACAGTAAGTATATTTCAGCACTTATAATCAGAAGAGCTCATAAAATCATAAGGAACAGATGATTTCATGTATAATTTTCCTCTTTATTATCATATATATATGTGTATATATACATATGATGTTTTTTTCTCTAAGGCAGGATCTGTCTTCAAATTCATTTGTAGCCTATGTTGGCTATGGTCTCTTGATCTTTCTACCTCTACCTCAGAAGCACTAGGATTGCAGTCATACTTCATCATTCCTAGCATAAACACACACACATACACACACACACTGAGGATTATATATGTATAATACATACATGTAATATTATAAGTAAGAAAGACATAATATATATGTGATCACACACTAAAATTTTCATATATATATATGTATAATACAACATATATGATATGTATCAGAAAACAAACCATATTTTAAGAAGCAAATAAAGTTTAATATATTGAATATCAATATAGTCGAATTAATTAGCTTGGCTGGTTAATTTAATAATCGGCTAGGGAACTCACTGTCTGTAATGTCTTAACAGTTTGGTTCATTATATTTTCTAAGACAGCAATCCTTCATTTCCCTTTCTCAACACCCATCTGTCTTTCTCATTAGAATGTGAAGTCACTAAAATATTCGATCGATGACTGTTTGGTAACCAAAGCACTTCCTAAGCCTTGTGTTATTTAGGAGTTCAATGATTTTTTGAAGTGATCAACCATTTATGTTTCATACAAAACACATGGAATTGGTCAGGAAGACCTCCTAGGAGGACTCTTAAATACCAAAGAGGACATCTTTAGATCTCTATTTAAGAAGACATATTTGTCAGAAATGAGGTTAAGGACAAATTGAAGTACTTATATCATAGAGCAAATGGCATTAAATTAGCTGTGCTAAGCCAAAACCATAAAACTTGAACATAACAAGTCCAGGATTCTTAGTGATGGCTCTATCATTTGTAAAAATAACATTTATTTGCCGATGGATGTACTTGATGACTCAGAAGCTTACTGCTGAATTAGCTCACTGTTTCTACTTCTTTCTAAACGCTGGATGGCTGGTTCAGCTGAGCTGTTTTGGCTCAAACTCATCTCGAAGGTGACTGATTCAATCTGCCATGTCTTGGCTTCTCACTGAACAGCACTGCTTCACCTCACATTAACTCAGAACTTTGTTCTGATTTTCTGACTTCGCTGGCTTCAGCTACCTCTGCTGACCTGCCCTCACTCCATGCTACTCTTGAGTAGCTTCCCTTTCCTGTGCTATTTTTTTGAGTTGGCCGAATCCTACTGTTGACTCAGTTGGTCGAATTTTTCTATGATTTGTCATTTGTCTGCCCTTCACTTAGTCATCACTTTCAAACGTGCTGTGTCCTTCTACAGACCGCATTGCGTGAGACTAAGGGACTAAGTTTGCATTCCAACCTAAGTAGCCATGCTGCTGGTTTAAAATTTCTTTATAATGTAGACAGATTAGTTACTCACTGAATCATTCAGTAACTTCTTCCCAATTATCATTAGGCTCATGCGATTCTGATTGTAGTGTTATAGCTGATAACTACTGCATCTGTAAATGTAGGCTGAATAATATTCAAAATAAAAGTCATGAACTAGTACAACTTTATTAATGAAAAGCACAGCTACCTCCCCAAAACATATTGTATCAGGCTTCTTGACTGCATAGATCTTTTAACCTCACCTTTTCTTGTTTTTAAAAAGATGATATCAGAACCCAAAGACGGTTGCCTGAAATTCCTAAGCAAGGAAATTGAAGCAGCTGTATCATGGCTTTGAAGAAAAGCTGATCTACGTAGTATGTTTCTGGCCAACTTGAACTATACACACTTTATGTTTAAAATGAAAAGAAAATTAAACCACATCTTAATGGGTTTTCAAAAACAATGTTGAAGGTTATTTTTTTCTAACTCTGCTCATTTAATCAATTTTCTGTATGATCTTGAAAAAATCTTCTCATTTTCTTGTTTCAGTTTCTGAAGTAGGTAGATAATCTGTCTACTTTATATGATGAGGCTTACTGAGGTAATCAATGTATGTACTCAAGTGTGGAAATAGTTTAGTACAATTTCTGGGTAAACATACACAAAATATTAAGCATTGTTGTTAGAAGTTTTATTAATACACTTATAATTATAATTTAGTAGTTTTAACATAAAGAGTAACTTCAAAGGCAAATTGAACTGTGACTTAATTTTAACAGCAAACAATAAGTAATGTTTGCAGTCCTGCGACTCATGAATTACACTTGAAAAACCTTGCTTTGAGATTTTTTAGAACTCCTGTGGATGTTATTTGGTTGAATTTTTTCCATGGAATTCCAACACTAATGAGAATCAATGAGGATATCATTGTTACTCCTCAACTCTGTTATGTCAGATGATTGGGAAGGTGTGTGGTGTCTGCTTCTTATGGTTAACATAAAACTAAAACAGTCTACATCGTGATGTCTGCATAATCCTTTCTCAGTTAACATACACTACATCTTTAAGATTGTATAGAAAATAATAAACCTCATATTTTATCAATACCTGTTTTTCTGCTGAAAAAAAAAAAACAGAAAGATACATCGGCGTGAAAGACAATGCATGATGTTTACTAAAACTGATCCATTCCTATCTCCTTGTACAAACCTCAAGTCGAAGTGGATCAAGGACCTCCACATAAAACAAGATACACTGAAACTAATAGAAAAGAAAATGTGGAAGAGCCTCAAGTTCATAGGCATAGGGGAAAATTTCCTGAACAGAATACCAATAGCTTATGATCTAAGATCAAGAACTGACAAATGGGACCTCATAAAATTACAAAGCTTCTGTAAGGCAAAAGACACTGTCAATAGGACAAAACGGCAACCAACAGATTGGGAAAAGATCTTTACCAATATTATATCTGATAGAGGGCTAATATCCAATATATACAAAGAACTCAAGAAGTCATACTCCAGAGAACAAAATAACCATATTTAAAAATAGGTTACAGAGTTAACAAAGAATTCTCAACTGAGGAATACCAAATGGCCGAGAGCACCTAAAGAAATGTTCAACATCCTTAGTCATCAGGAAAATGCAAATTAAAACAACCCTGAGATTCCACCTCACACCAGTCAGAATGGCTAAAACCAAAAACTCAGCTGACAGCAGATGCTGCCAAGATTTTGGAGAAAGAGGAACACTCCTTCATTGCTGGTGGAATTGTAAGCTGGTACAACCACTCTGGAAATCATTTTGATGGTTCCTCAGGAAATTAGACCTTGTACTAACAGAGGATCCAGCTATACCACTCCTGGACTTATACCCAGAAGATGCTCCAACATGTAATAAGGACAAATGCTCCACTATGTTCATAGCAGCCTTATTTATAATAGCCAGAAACTGGAAACAACCCAGATGTCCCTCAACAGAGGAATGGATACAGAAATTGTGGTACATCTACACAATGGAATACTACTCAGCTATGAAAAACAATGAATTTATGAAATTCTTAGGCAAATAGATAGATCTGGAGAATATCATCCTGAGTGAAGTAACCCAATCACAAAAGAACACACAAAATATTCACTCACTGATAAGTGGATATTAGCCCAGAATACCCAAAATACAATCCACAAACCACAAGAAACCCAAGAAGAAGGAAAACCAAAGTGTGACCACTTCAATCCTTTTTAGAAGGGGGAACAAAATACCCATGGAAGGAGTTGCAGAGACAAAGTACGGAGCAGAGACTGAAGGAAGGACAATCCAGAGACTGCTCCACCTGGGAATCTTTCCCATATTCAATCTCCAAAGCCAGACACTTGTGGATGCCAGCAAATGCTAGCTGACAGGAGCCTGATATAGGTGTCTCCTGAGAGGCTCTGAGAGTATCTGACTAATACAGAAGTGGATAGTTACAGCCATCCATTGGATTGAGCATAGGGTCCTCACTGAAGGAGCTAGAGAGAGGACCCAAGGAGCTGAAGGCCTTGCAGCCCCTTAGGATGAACAACAATATGAGCTAAGTAACCTCAGAGCTCCTAGGGAGTAAACCACCAACCAAAGGATATACATGGTGGGACTCATGGCTCCAGCTGCATATTTGGCAGAGGATGGCTTAGTCGGTCATCAACGGGAGGAGAGGCCCTTGGGCCTGTGAAGGTTCTATGCTCCAGTGTAGGGGAATGCCAAGGCCAGGAAGTGGGAGAGGGTGGGTCGGGAAGGGGATGAGAGGGGGGACATTTTTTTTCCAGAGTGGAAACCAGGAAAGGAGATATCATTTGAAATGTAAATAAAGAAAATATCTTTTTAAAAAAAGATTGTATAGAAAAAAATAAACCTCATATTTTTTCAAGACCTGTTTTCCTGCTGTAAGAAAGCAGAAAGATGCATCGGGGTGGAAGACAATGCATGATGTTTACTCTTTATTGCTTTAGAAAATGGCAATAATAACTAGTGACACGGATCAGTGGGTGAAAGCCCTACCAACAAACCTGAGAATCAAAGTGAAATCCCAGGACATCATAGTGGCATGTGAGAACCTGTTGGGCCCTATTTGGCCCTGGTTTGGGCCTTCAGGACAAACTCAAGCCTGACTCGAGTTTTATAAACTGTCGCAGTCACTTCCATACCAGAGTGACCCAGGGTGACCTGCTTAAGTCTGCCTTTGCCTAGCTATTTCTGATGTAGAGTAACTTTGTTGGTTCCATCAGTCACCCCATACCCGTCACCTTTCCCCTGCCCCTATGTCATCTCAACTCAGCAAAAAACTCCACCTCCTGTCTCAGCAGTTTATAAACAAGAAGAGAGATACAATAAAATGAGTTCCTGATTTGACAGACTCCTGGCTCAAGTTCTTCTCAGGACAGCAGGAGATTCTGACACTCATCATCCCACTCAGCCCCGAGAGTCTTGGCTGGACCTAGTTCTCTCTCTAGGTTGTTCTCTCTCTCTCTCTCTGTCTCTCTCGCCCAGATCTGCCAGCATGGTACCCATTTGCCTATACAGATATACAGCTATCTCTCTCTCTCTCACATAGCACAATAATAATAATAGTAGTAGTAGTAGTAGTAGTAGTAGTAATAATAATAATAATAATAATAATAATAATAATGTTTAAAAAGGAAATAATGTTGAATATAGAATATAGAAACTTCACAACTATCTGGGCAGTGGTGGCACATGCCTTTAATCCCAGCACTTGGGAGGCAGAGGCAGGCAGATTTCTGAGTTCGAGACCAGCCTGGTCTACAGAATGAGTTCCAGGACAGTCAGGGCTACACAGGGCTACACAGAGAAACCCTGTCTCGAAAAACCGGAAAAAAGAAAAAAAAAAGAGCTCCATAATTTTGTGAAAGTTGTACCAGAATGGAAGCTGATTTAATTATAATATCAAGCAATATGTAAGAATAGTCCCAAATTCCCTTTATAAAGTATTTTGTGTGTACTAGAAACACTACAAATTAAACTTAAATTATTTAACCACTTAGATGTTGTTTGGAAAAGAGTCCTGTCTGGGTTGTACAGATAAGTAAAATATATACCAGGGAAATTTTAAAATTCACCAAGATCAGAGTTACTTAGTTGGTGGTGTGATTCATATAAAAAACATACATTTTTTGATATTTTCTTTATTTACATTTCAAATGTTATCTCCTTTCCTGTTTTCCCCTCCAAATCCCCCCATCCCCTCCTCCCTCCCCCCTGGTCAACAACCCACTCACTTCTGCTTTCCTGTCCTGACATGTTAGTGAAGATCAGTTATGACCCTGCACTGGCTAAACACAGTTATTAACTCTATTAGCAAATGAAAGCTATGAGTGAAGAATCACTGATTTGTATTTTTTTTTATAAACAGTTTGTCAAAATCTTGAGATATATTGACATGAAATCGTGGATACACAGTCAATACGTACATTGTGCTGTTTGCAAAGTGATGGATTAGACAGATTTATCATTTTTCCTATGCATATTTAAACTTTATTGTCAAACATTCCAAAAAGTTTAAATTCATAAAACAACTGCACAGTGCTGAGAAGTGTATGTCTCCTTCTGTGTTTCCTTGTTCTGATTCCCTGGTTGGAAGATTTGGAATTATAGAACAAATAGAAACAGCACACTAAACTCTTCTCTTCCAGGACTCTCCTCATTTCAGATTCATAGAGTCATTGTTCAGAATATATCATTTTTAAATAAAATTCTTGTATTTTAAGAA
Organism: Montemys delectorum; assembly: GCA_019843815.1. Taxonomy (NCBI): domain Eukaryota; kingdom Metazoa; phylum Chordata; class Mammalia; order Rodentia; family Muridae; genus Montemys; species Montemys delectorum. The sequence continues at coordinate 53,522 of JADRCD010238237.1, forward strand.
CATCAATAGATTAGAAGGATCACGAGTCAATGATCAACAACCCCAGGTTAAATTAATAATCAACGAGTTACTGCCACTATATCATAATGTTCCATTCCTTCAGTCAATAAAGTAGAAAATCAAAAACGAGCCACATAAAATAGATAGCAATGTAGAGAACAAGCAAAAATTATGCATGAGCAAAAATACTGACTAATACACTACAGCTTTATGGTAGCTAAACATCTTTCCCACTACCACTAACCCATATTTCATAACAGAATGACAAGTTCAATAAAGTAGGTAAAAAGAATAGAATTGTAATGCCAAAGATTTAACTTAGTTTATTAGAAAAACTGACACCAGTGTAGATTTTTAGTACAAAATCTTGTAAAAAGAAACAGTAAGATATTCTGAAATTATGATCCATTCATTGCAGCCCTTATGTATTAGTTTTCCATGTGGTGAAGCTAAACTAAGAACAAGTAAAGACACGTTACCTTGACTCGGTTGTACTAAGAAATGTAAAAGCTTAGGGAGAATTTTAAAATTCTTATTCTTTTTTTTTTTTTTTTTTTTTTTTTTGGAAAATCGATGCCGGGCAGTGGTGGTGCACCCCTTTAATCCCAGCTCTTGGGAGGTAGAGGTAGATGCATTTCTGAGTTTGAGGCCAGCCTGGTTTACAGAGTGAGTTCCAGGATAGCCAGGGCTACACAGAGATACCCTGTCTCAAAAAACCAAAAAAAGAAAAAAAAAAGAAAAGAAAATTGATGACCTATTAGAGAAAGTGTTTCATTTAAATCAATTGAGAGACTACTTAAGACCACATTTTTATTTACAAAGCAAACATGTTCATTTTCTTCTTCATGTATGTGTCTATGTATATGTATACACATTCATATGTGTGTATTAATACACGCATATGCATGCACATGGTAATCAAAGTCAGTTGTTTTTCTGAATTACTTTTAATATTACTTTTGAGACAGGTTTTATACCTACTACCTAAAACTCACTTATTCAGCTAGACCAGGAGGCCAGCAAAACCCAGGGATCGTCCTATCTCTGACTTTCTGATGCCTGCATTTTGAGGTATGTGCTGCCATGGCTCACTGTGAATGCTGCTGAAGGTGCACGTACATCCTCATTCCTACATAGCAAGTAATTTGTGGAAACGTATCCCCAGACCTGCATTTACATTTTTAATATCTTATTCGCCATCATTTTGTTGTCACGTATTTCACAGGAAGAAATTAATCTAACAAAATATAAATAAGTATATAGAAGTTTTCCTATTTGTGACTCCATTTATAAGGATTGCTTTTTGTATATATAAGCTGGATAATTTAATAAGAGAAATGCTTCGATTTACAAATATCTGTCTATATGTATAAAAATGACAAATGATAACTTTTGACTTTTTTCTCCTCCCCTTCATCTTCCTCCTTTTCCTTCTCTTCTCCTCCTCCTCCTCCTCCTCCTCCTCCTTCTCCTCCTCCTCCTCCTACTTCTCCTTCTTTTTCTTCTTCTCCTTCTTCTCCTTCTTCTTGATCCTCTTATTTTCTTGAGACAGATTTTTATTCTGTAGTCCTAACTGGCCTGACACTCTCTATATAGACCAGAGTTGCCTTTGAGCTCACAGAAATTTCTCTGACTCTTCCTCCCTAGTGCTAGGATTAAAGATATTTACTACCATACCCAGCTACAAAATTTATACTAACTTAAACTCCACTTACTCAATTATGTCCATTTTTCTCAGTACTTCACTTCTTTACTTCTTTAAGAGACTTGCAGAGAGACTTTAAATAAAACAAAATAAATATACATACTCTTTATTTTGCATGTTTTACAAGAATGTGGCAATCAGCCAATGGTGTGCTATAATGTATGTGATGGATCATTCCATTTCAGTATGAGGAGAGTCTTTCTTCACATTCTAGCAGTTATCTTACTTACACCAGTGTATAAGTAATGACGTTCATGTATTTCCCAATTTCATACTAATATATAAAATGGTGCATAACCAAGATTTCTGTATTTCATCATTGACTCATGCATGTATATCCCTAGAATAAATCAGCCTCACAAGTAGAAAAGATGTTTGAACTATTGATGCACTTATAATGTTGTTTTCTACTTAGACCATACTAATAATTTATGAGAATATCTTTTTTTCTAGAGTGTAGAATACACACATTTTATCAGTGGATTGCTTCAGCACTGTTTTAATAAAACTTTACAAAAAATAAGGTGAAGTAAATGGTTTACATGGCATTATTCTCTATTACTGTGCACTTTCTGTTGGAAAAGGACACATTTTTACTCAGTTTTGTCATACTGTTATATTGTGTGATTTCTTATATATTAGAGAGAATGATGCTTTGCATTTGGACATGGATTTGAAGTAATTTTTCAAGTTTGTCACTGTACTTCTAAAATATCCTTTTAAGCTTTGGTCAGTTTGATATTTTAAATATGTGTATGTATGTGTCATAGTCATGAAACAGCTACTGACTTGAGAAAATATAAATTCTTTTGGGTTATATTAATTCTTTCTGTCTTCTTCAGTGTGTCTCATATATATGGTAAGCTATGCACCAGTCTTAATTTCTTATCCAGTTGTTAACTTTTGGTCAGAGAAAATGCTAAATTCTCCTATAATTCTCTAAATTCAATAGCAGTCTTTTCAAGTTCTCTTGTAGGTCACTGTATTTATTTTTGATCTAGTTTCTCTGTGTGTCCTCTATAGCTTACCAATAGTAATCACCAATATCAATCACCAGCAGACTGATATAATTACAAGAAAGTATGTTTGTTACTTAATAACACATACTATTTTTCTAAAGAGTTCCTTTCATTGGATTTATGGGCCTAATTTTATTTAATATGTTAAGCAATTAAAGAAAATACATAATAAGCATATTGTTTAGAATGGTTATTATTATATTTTTAATATTTACTAACTAAAAGGCATTTTTTATTTTATTGGTTATTTTATCTATTTACAGTTCAAATGTTATCCATTTTTCCAGTTAGAACCCCATCCCCTCCCTCGTCTCCCCTGTTTCTATGAGGGTGGTCCCTATCCACCCCCTTTCACTTCAGTGCCTTAGCTTTCCCCTATGCTGGGTCATCCAGCCTCCACAAGGCCAAGGGGCTCCCCTCTCATTGATGCCAGACAAGTCAATCCTCTGCTAGATATGCAGCTAGAGCCATGAGTTGCTCCATCTGTACTCTTTAGTTGGTGGTTTAGTTGCTGGGAGCTTTAGGGGATATGGTTGGTTGATATTGTTGTTCTTTTTGTGGGGTTACAAACCCTTTCAGCTCCTTCAGTCCTTTGCCTAACTCCTCCACTGGGGTCACTGCACTTAGTCCAGTGGTTGGCTGTATATATCTGCATCTGTATTGGTCAGACTCTGGCACAGCCTCTCAGGGGACATCTATATCAGGCTCCTGTTGGCAAGATCTTCTTGGCATCAACAATACCATCTGGGTTTGGTGTGTGCAGATGGGATGGATCCCCAGGTGGGACAGTCTCTGTATGGCCTCTTCTTCAGTCTATGCTCCACTTTGTGATTCTCACACAAATAACATTTTGTTTTTAATTAATTAATTAAATTATTTATTTATTTATTTACTTCATATCCCAATATCAGCCACCCCTTACTCAGTTGCCCTTCATGCAGATCCTCTGTCCATTCCTCCTTCTTCATCCCTTCACACATAACACACCCGAATTCCCCACTCCCATGTGCATCAAATCATTGTAGTACTAGGCATAGCCTCTTCCACTGAAGCTAAACAAGTTAGCACAAGTAGAGAAATGTGGAATGGGATTGGCAGGCAGGCACCAGTTTCAGGGACAACCCCTGTTCCAGTAATTGGGAGACCTTCATGAAGACCAAGCTGCACATCGGTTGCATATGTTCAGAGGGCCTGAGTTCAGTCCGTGCTCACTCTTTGGTTGGTAATTCTGTCTCTGGTGGCCCCCAAGGGTACACTGTAGTTGTCTCTGTTGGCCTTCCTGGACAGGCCTTGCCCTCTTTGGTTCATAAACACTTTGTTCATTTCTTCCATCAGACTCACTGAGGCGCTCCATCTGATGTTTGTCTGTGGATCTCTGTATCTCTTCCATTGACTGCTGGGTGGAGCCTCTCAGATGACAGATACAGGACTGGTTGTTGCCCATGGGACAGGTTTCAATTAGGTCCAGTCATTGGTCGGCCATTCCCTCCATCTCTTGTAATCCTTCTTATTTTGCTTCTTTGGGTCTGTTGATTATAGATAGCATGTTTAACCTGTATTTTATGAATAACATCCACTTATCAGTGCATACATAACCTGCTTGTGCTTTTGGGTCTGGGTTACCTCACTTAGGATGATATTTTCTAGCTCTATTCATTTGCCTGCAAAATTCATATTTTTGTTGTTTTTAATGATTAACATTTCATTTTTTTGTAATTAAACTTTTTTATTTTTATTAATCATTTTATTCATTTACATTTCAAATGATATCCTTCTTCCTGGTTACCCTTTCTCCTTCCCATAAAAGCTGAGAAATATTCCATTGTCTAAATGAACCACATTCTTTTTATCCATTTTTCAGTTGAGGGACATCTGGGTTGTTTCCATTTTTCTGGCTATTACGACAAAGGCTGTTGTGAACATACTTGAGCAAGTTTCCTTTTGGTATGGTAGAATATCTTTTGGGTATATGCCAAGGAGTGGTATAGCTGGATCTTGGGGTAGAACTATTCCCAATTATCTAAGAAAGTGCCTTTAACACCTTTATAAGACTGGGTTTCCAGAGAGTGCCCCACCTGTGGATCCATCCCATATACACTCACCAAACCCAGACACTACACTATTGAGGATGCCAAGAAGTGCATGCTGACAGGAGCGTGATATAACTGTTTCCTGAGAGACTCTGCCAGAGCCTGACATATACAGAGGTGGATGCTCACAGTCAACCATTGAACTGATCACTGGCTCCCCAATGGAGGAGATAGAGAAAGGACTGAAGAAGTTGAAGGAGTTTGCAACCCCATAGGAAAAACAACATTGTCAAATGACCAGAGCTCCCAGGGTCTAAACCACCAACCAAGGAGCACACATGGAGGAACCCATGGCTCCAGTTGCATATGTAGCAGAGGATGGCTTTGTCAGGCATCAATGGGAGAAGAGGCCCTTGGTCCTGTGAAAGCTTGATGCCCCAGTATAGGGGAATGTGAGGGCAGAGAAGCAGGAGTGGGTAGGTGGGTGGGTGGGGGCACACCCTCATAGAAGCATGAGGAGGGTGGGGTGGGATACAGGGTTTCACATGGGGGGAGAATCGGGAAAGGGAATAACACTTGAAATGAAAATAAATAAATTCCAATAAAAATTAATAAACAAAAAAGAATAGGAAACTTAAAAATGTAGTCCATCTTTCACATGTAAAAAAAAAAAAGAAAGAAAAAAAATTGGATTTAGGATCATCTTCTGCTTCTGTTTCCTTAGGCTATGCCGGGCTTGCTGTAGGAGGATAGCTGGGCTCTGGTAGTGCCATATTGACCTGGCTCTTGTTGAATTAGTTTTTAATCTTTCCCTTAGATACTTTTTCCCTTGGCATTGACTGGATGATCCTTATGATGGTGGGAATTTCAGGAAGGCAGGAGGAATCCTAGGTCAGACAAAGAAAACCAGAGGACCAGTCTATGCTGGCTGTGCCTCAGGTGGGCCTAACTCTGTCTGCTGTGTACCAGTGGACCAGACTATGAAAGGATTGCTGGGCACGTTTCCAAGCTAGGTTTTCTTTGAGGCCCTGCAAGTCTCCACGGGGAAAAGAATGCTTTTGGGCTCCTTAAGACCTAAAGCCGAACCAGTCCCAGCTTATGGTGACTAGGGGACCTCATATATTTATTTATGATACTTTGTAATCAAGAACATTTTTTCCTTTCCTCATACTCAGACCTTCATTTGACCCAGGCATAGTGGCAGAATCTGAATGCTGAGAGCTCATATTTTGAACTTCAAGCATGAAGCAGAAAAAGAAAAAACAAAATATGGCATGAGCACTTATTTCTCAAGATCAAACCTAATGTCTTATTTTCTCCAACAGGCCACATATTTTATATCTCCCCAAGTAGTGTCAACTGGGAATTTCATGTGTGATACACATTTAAACCACTGCAATGCCTAACACAAATAAGTTCACATACTATACTATAATAGTAAATTGTAACTTATCTCTACAAGGAACCTCCAAGTGCTGACTAGAACCCTCTGGTCAGATTAACTGCATGCTTGGGATGCTAGAGATAAATAGAAGATAGAAAATAGAAAGCTGATGATTTCATTCTACATATTCATTTTTATAATAATTATTGTACTCCTGATGACAAATGACATACCTATTCTCTAAAAAATAAGCACCCAGAAAAGAGAGTCTTCACTCAGGGGTCGAGTTCTGGTCTTGGTCTAACATTGGTCTTAAATAACAATGTATTTAATCTATTTATCTTCTGTCTTCAGTAAGATTAGAAATATATCATTGAAGTATGTCTTTTCAGGTACAATTTTTGTAAAGAATAAAAAGAAGATATGTCAAAACAGTTTTTGTTTCCTTCCAACAGTGCTTTTCCTCTGTGTTCACTGCAAGTTTGCTGGGGTTTTGTCTCAGTTTGACAGACAGTGTGGTGTCTGCTTAGTGCTTATGTACCAAAAGATTGTGAAGACAACAGAACATTTACTATTCATTTAGACACTACTCCTATCCCAATTGCTTCATCTGAGAATAGAGGTTGATGGTTTCTCATTATCCTTTGCCCCCTGAGAGGTATCCAGATTGCTATTCAAAGAGTATCAAAGTTAACTTCTCAAAGCAAATGTGAGTGAGCATTAGACTTACTGTGATAAATACAATCACTCTAGTGGCACCGATTGATTCACTGGGAATAGTTCTCGTTTATTTGATATGACTGAATATTGAAACACTCTTTTTTTTTTCACCTTTGTGTCAAATAAAACATATGACCAATCTAACTTGGAAGTCTTATTTTCCTATATACAAGTGGGCAAAATATTTGAACACTCAGTATCTCATACAGAAGTATATTTTTCCTTTATTCAGAAATAGGAAATGAGTCTTTTTATTAGCAATAATTTCCAATACAATTCTCTGATATAGAGCACTGCAGATTTTACTAAACTAGGAAATTATTTAATGTAAACAAAACATTAGTGAATTGACCATCAAGACTGTTGCTGAAAATATTAAAATAGATAGGCAAGTTCCCGTGCATCAGCAGTCCCCAAGGCTCCAGTGGGGTGTTTTCATCTTCTTGGACTTTCCGGTCTGGCGCTCCCAACATGTCTCAACTTGACTCT
>JADRCD010238238.1:0-40598 GCA_019843815.1 Montemys delectorum
ATTCCTCCCTAAGCCCATAGGAACCTCCAGAAGTTCCTCAGTGTCTTTATTCTGAAAGTGACATTACCAGAACATGAGCTGTTCCTAAAACCAGAGCAAAGTAGACATAGGAGGGTGGCAGGAAAGGATTGCCCAGAGTGGACAGGGACACAGAAGGGGCTGTATTGTCAGCCATCCTCCTAGCAGGAATCTACACTCTATAGGAAGTGTCTCATGTGCTCACCACAGAGCCCAGAAAAGAACAGAGGCTCCAATAGGTTCTGCTAACTTGTTATGATCACATAGCTGGAAAATGACAGCCCCTGAATTTACCTATGAAAGCTCTTATTCCTTAAATTTAAAGGAAAGGGAAAGCTAGAGGAGTTCTATGTTTGAAAATGACAGCGAAAGGCAAAGATGTTTATATAGTTCATTTTAACACTCAAGTTTAAAGTGTCCATAATCATGTCTACAGAGATGAGCATTCGACATAGTCTTTATCCTATCTTTTATTTAACACATTTTCAGTAGAATCAAATATTCTCTTTGAACAATTTGGTGTGGGTGCCCAATGCGAAAATAAGTGAAAGGGAGCTGCATGGGCCCACAGGAGAGGGAGGGTCCTTAAGACATCAGCTCCAGCCCACGTTTCCCTCAGACATATTCCCAAGATACCTTGGCTTGGAATTATGTATGCCCACAAATTAAGTTTAGAACACTCGAAGTACTTCTACATACCACTTGAATGAATGGGTCCAGGAAGCAAACAAAGGCCATTTGAGGGGGACAGCTCTGTGTCAGGTGGAATATTATGGCTGGGCAGGACTCCTCTCAACACCCAGAGGACCCCTCCCTGTTGTCATGGGTGCTCCTATGACCTACAGGAGGCCAGAGCCAATCACAGGTCTAGTGGCTTATGTGTCTAGGGCAAGAGCATCAACCCCTTAGAGAGGCCACAAAAACAAACGTGAGCTTGGGTGGGAGATCCCCAGGAGAGTTCTTGGTGAAGTCTCTGCCCGGCCCTCAAATATAATGAAGTCATGCACGTTGACACTCTGTTTCTGGTCTTCTGCTTATTTTAGTGTTCCTGCCAAAGAGGGTAAACAACTTTGGAAGGCAATTTCCATCTGCTCAAATTTAATCTTATTCTCAGCTTCCTGGGGGAAGCAGGCAGCAGTTTAGCATGGAGATTACAGTAATCTTTACCCTGGTTTTCCTGAGATTGGAGGGGTACTGTTAGCATCAACAGCCCAAAAAGTCCCAAGAAAGCCAGGAAAACGGTTCTATTCTAACACAATAGCGCAGACTTAAGGATGTTAGCTGATCTGACACTTAGGGCCAAATGCTGGGTAGGGACTGCAAAGAGAACAAACCCATCACTTACTCTCAATGTGCTCCTCGCTAATCTAGTCAAAGCTTTCATGTTTCTCCTCTCAGATTCAGCAAATGCGCTCGATGTCTCAGTGCAGAAAAACAAATGGACATCCAGGTAAGCACGCTTACGTACTGATTACGATACGTAACCAAATGTCATTCTAAATGTTTCTGTTGGGGCATTTTTTAAACATGTAACATTCAAGTCAGATTCTGAAAAAAGGCAGATTATTTCCATTATATAGGTGGACTTCATCCAACTAAATGAAGGTCTAAATAACAAAAAATAAATAAATAAAAATAAAAAACAAATGCTGAATTCCGTCTGCTCCCACAAAGGCAGTAGGTATTCTACCAACAGAGAACTTTCACAATCCAGCTGCACCCCTTTCCTGGGCCCATCTAAATAACTCACTCTCTCTCCCCCTCCCTCCCTCCCTCCCTCCCTCCCTCCCTCCCTCCCTCCCTTCTTCCTCCTCTCTCCTTACTCTCTTTTTCCCTCTTCCTCCTCCCTCCCTCCCCCCTTCTCTTGTCTCCTGTCTCCTCTCTCAGTCCTTCCCCTCTCTATTTTATGCATATATACCTTTAAATGCATGCATAGAATTAATGAAAAAAAAAAGATTTTTTTTACTGAAAACTAGCCAGCTAGAGGCTAAAGCTGGCCTCTGAGTGTTTAGTGCAATTTCTCCACAGTTTTTCAAAGTAACAACTTGTCACTCAAATATTTGTTGAATATTTGACTTCTTATAACCCATCACAAATGTGTGTGCTTGGAACGCAAATGTGTGTAGGGGTATAAAACATGCAAATCCATGCCCTCATAGGCACCCAGGCACCCAGGTTAGTTTATTGAATCCTAGCTTGCCACAGACTCAATGCTTCTCTGTTCCTGGGTCATTATTTTTGTTTTCTTACTCCACAGACGGTCCTTCCTATGGCTGTCTGAGTCTCGACCCGGTGGCTTAGGAACTTAGAGATTTCCATAAGGAGCAGAGTCTGCGCCCCTTTCCTCCTCTTTGGGTCACATCTCAGCAAGCTCATATGAATCTATATTCTTTCTGGAGTCTTCTCACTTGGCTGTCCTTGGTTCTCTTGGGAGGAAAAATAACATTTCTTCATCCATTATAGTCTGTACCAACATGCTCAGACCATATCAGTCTGTAGATGAGGACACACACACACACACACACACACACACACACATAGACACACCCACACATAGACACAGACACACAGACATACACACACACACACACAAGAGCATGCCAGTTTTGTTTAGCATGAGCAAAGTGTGCAAAAGTAAAAGCTTTTCCTCTACTCTCCTTCAGTCAGCGCTACAGTTCCAAGCAGGAGGTCTGTTGCTTTCTTGGTGATGCTGCAGTTTTCAGTGCAATTTTTGCAGGAACTTGATGAGCAGCCTCTGCACAGCATGCTTTGATGCTCCAGCAGAGCACGGAAGATGCTGGGCCAATTTACACCCTGGGGCAGCAGTCCTAGGCTCTTATTCCTAGACCTGATGTTGAAATCAAGACGTGGCTCCATCAGGTTCAGCTCCAGGGCGAGCATTTAACGACGAACACAGCTCTTGAATCACCCTACACACTCATATTAGAGATTTCTTTTCTTGTGCTTTACAGATAGGATTCCCAGGAACATGTCTGCTGTCTGCTTGGTGACAGAGTCCCCAGAACAGAGCCCGAGGGTGAGCATGATTCTAGCACCATGACTCTTTCACCTTTCTGCTAATGGTGCTATCCTTTCACGGGCAAGATGAAGAAGAGGAAGGTTATACACATGAAGTCTCACCAAGATGACTGCCTAAAGATGAGCCAAGCAAAAAAACCCACAGTCATTCTAACATGCACTAGGATGGGAGGACTGACCATGAAGCCTCAGTCCTACACAAAGAACCAAAGACAACTAAGGAATGCAGAGAGTGCAAGAAACAGTATTCCCAGAGAGGAATCCTAGTAATTGGTTATCTAATTCCAAATGATCAGCCCTGAAGGCGTATAAACAAATAACATTGTATAGACTGGGAATATTTTATTTAGTAATAAATATGTATGTACACACACATGTGCATGTAACAACCATTTTAAAAAAAGAAGCCATAAATCTAAAAGAAAACAAGAAACACTACCTGGGAGGGTTTAGAGGGAGGAAAGGATGTAATTATATTATGATCTCAAAAAAAAGAAAATAAATGATTTAAAAGTAAAAAGAGGGAGGCAAGGCAGGTTTCAAACCTTCCCCTGGCCACTTGGACCTGGTATCCAGATCTTGTAGGTCTTCCTCCCAAAAGAGGAATGAGTCCAGCCTGTGGTAGCGTTGTCCACGGTAACCATCTAAAAGGCTTGGAGACAGCAGGTCCAGTTACTGTGTAGCAAAATCATCTTGTCATACAACTTGATTTTTTTCTCATTGTTGCCCAAGTTTGTTCACTTTGATTGCTTACCTGGGGCAATGGCTCAGGTCTCCATTGCTCAGGGGCTTCTGTCTTCAGTTGCCTTAGTCGTATCAAGTCACCTTTATTCAGTTATTTGTTGATCTATGAATGAGCACGGGCAATGCTTAAAGAAGCCTCAGGGAATGCCCTGGCTTCTAGACATACACCCCTGTGCAGCCACCCTTCATCCCTCAAGGGATTTATCACCAGTTACACGTGGAGCACAGAGCTATCATGTTTATATGATAGATATCACATATACATATTTATAATATATCATATATATTCATATTGTCTTAGGGCTTTACTGCTATGAAGAGTCACTATGAGCAAGGCAATGCTTATAAGGACAGCATCTAACTGGGGCTGGCTTCCAGGTTCTGAGGTGCAGTCCGTTCTCAGCAAGGCGGACACGGTGCTAGAGGAACTGAGAATTCTATATCTTCATCCAAAGGCAGACAGAAGACTGGCTTTCAGGCGCCTAGGATGAGAGAGTCTTTTTTTTTTTTAAAAGATTTATTTATTTATTATTTGTAAATACACTGCAGCTGTCCTCAGACACTCCAGAAGAGGGAGTCAGATCTCATTATGGATGGTTGTGAGCCACCATGTGGCTGCTGGGATTCGAACTCGGGACCCTTGGAAGAACAGTCAGTGTTCTTACCCGCTGAGCCATCTCACCAGCCCAGGATGAGAGTCTTAAAGCCCATACCTACAGTGACATACCTACTCCAATAAGGCCACACCTACTCCAATAAGTGCCATTCCCTGGGCCAAGCATAAACAAACCATCACACATATATATGTTACATATGAATTTCATATCAGGATATCTGGTTTCATTGATATTCATATATATTAGTATATGATATATATGAATATCAGTAAAACCTAGACTTGTAAAGGTTTTGTCTTTTAGTATCTATTATCATGCTAAGTGTGGGCCCTCAAGACCTGCAGTTGACACATAGCCCCTGGGACCCTGCCCCCAAGTTAATTCTGATTGGTGAATAAAGATGCTGACAGCCAATAGCTGGGCAGAAGAGACATAGGTAGGATTGAAGTTTTGCAGGCTTGCTGGAGAAAGGACCAGGAGGAGAGAGGAGTAGAAGTCACCTTGGGCTAAGGTCCAAAAGAATAAGTCCCAGAGGGCTGCCTGGTTGTAGAACAGCCCAGATGGAACACAGTAAATAGGGAGTGATAACTTGGGGTTATCAGTGGGAAGGTAGATTCTAACAGTGTGCAGGGTATGCAGTTACCCAGCTTTGTGCTGCATAAGGCACATTTAGAAATATAAAGGCTGTGTGTGTCTTTCATCCAGGAACATGAATGTTCTAAAGTGAGGAAGAAACCTCTTGCTGGGATTTTTAATATTTTTTACTATGTAGAATAGAATATTTAGCCTGGATCACTGTTACATGTGTATATTATACCATGCCCATATCATACCACATGCACAGACACAGACACACAGGCACACACACATACATACACACATACACACACACACACACACATACACACATACACATACACACACACATGCACACACACATACACAAACATACACACACATACACACACATACACACACACATACACACACACATACATACACACACACATACACACACATACACACATACATACACACACACATACACACACATACATACACACACATACACACACATACACACACACACATACACACACACACACATACACACACACACAGACACGCACACACACACAGGCACCAGTTTTGTTTAGCATGAACAAAGTGTGCAACATTTTTCTTTCCACTCTGGAAACTAGTACTAGAGACTAAATTTGTGGGATTGATCAGCTCAAATTCTCAAGCTTTCTTAAGAGTTATTTTCTATCTATCATCTAATTACCTGTCATTTCTTATTTTATTTTCTATTATCTATTTGTGATAAATTTGTCATTGACACAGCCTAGAATCATCCGAGGAGAGGATCTCACTGAGGAGTATTGGATTGGATTGGCCTCTGGACATGTCTATTGGGGGGTTGCCTTAACTAAGTTATGGGATATGAGAAAACCCAGCCCTCTGTGGGCAGCACCATATCCTATACAAGGGGTCCTGGGCTGTAGACTGGTGACAAAGTGAGGGATCCTGTGCTATGGACTAGCGACAAAGTGAAGCTAGGCACAAGCAAGCAAGCAGTGCACTCATCTTTCTCTGCTCTTGATTGTTGTGTGATGTGACCAGCTGTTTTAAGTCCCTATTTCCTTGATGTTCCTAATATGAAGGATTGCAACTTAGAATTTTGAGATAAAATAAACCCTTCCTCACCTAAAAATTTGTTCTTGTTACAATATTTTATTGCAGCAACAAAAATGCAGCTAAGTCATATCAATTTATCTATGTTTCTTATATATTTGTCTATCATCTATCTATCATTTAATATCTCAACTTTTTATACATCACACCCATGAAGGACAGTGCCTCACTCACCTGATGGGCCTCTTAGCTCGTTCCAGATGTTTACTTGAGTATTGATAGAAATTTATGGTTGTTTTGATAGACTATCTTTTGACTATCTTGTACATAAACCATTTATTTAAAATGTGATGTAAAGTTTTAGTTTTATGGTTCTTACAGTTATTTCTACTATGTGTAGATTATCAGTATGAGAGAAAAGGACAGTTCTTAAACAGAAAGGGGAATGTGAAATGGAGATTTCTGGTTTTTTGGTTTTGGTCTTGTTTGGTTTTGTTTGGTTTTGTTTTCTCTTTGGAGATTTGGGTCATAATGATGCTTTGCTAGGGCAGACAGTCAAAAGAATGTTTTGCTGAAGCACACATGGGTGAGAGGATGTTTGGCTAAAGCAGACCCATAAAAGGATACATGATGTTTAGAAAGAGTATAAATGTGACCAGAGACAGTGGGACAAGGCTTGTGTTTTGATTTGCCTTGCACTACTTCGCTAGTCTCTGCTGACAATGCTCTGGCACTGGTTGGCCTTGAACCATGTTGCTAATCTTTGCTTGTTGTAACTTCATAGGGAGCAACTTACCAAAGAACTTCTCATGATATTCCTCCAGCTTCTTGCTGCTTCCAAGGACTCAAGACAATCTCATAGGGCCTCTCAATTTATCCCGGATTGAGCTGCCACTGCTGATTTGTGTGTGGTGTCTGCTGAGTGGGCTGGACTGCAGCTGCTGATTCCTGTGTGGTGGTTTGCCAGTAGACTGAATTGCTAGTGTCCTGACAATAAAGACTGGAATCGCCCCAAAGAACTATTTCTAAACAGGTCCCTTCCTCCATGTCCTAATAACCTTTCTTTTCTACTACCTCTGGTGGGGTGGGATAGAAGGGAAATTAAAGAGTTTAAGAAATATATTTTAAATGTAGGTAGCTCTATATCCTATATATTCTCACATTTTTTCCACTATAAAATGGATCCTTTCCTCTGAGGAAGTGTCATGTGTACAGTAGTCCACCTGGCATTTTGTGCGTCTCCAGCTGGTGGCACTGACAGAAAGGCACCTCTTCATGTCACTTCAGGTCTCTGCTCTCTCTGAGGTGTAAGGGATCTGATGTGATGACTTGCCAGCAGGTGACTAGCAAGTCTTTCCCAAACTGACCATCTTAGAGGCTCATGGCCTTATCAGGCTCTGGCCCTAGAAGGGTGAGGATTCATAGTAGCAGCAACCAGGGAAACCTTGAAAGTCAGAGCCCACCCATGCTGTTCGATTCCCACTTGCTTTCCATCTTTGTCACCATGTCTTCTTGGTCCCCTTGCACATTAGGTAGTTGTAGTGAGGAACTGACATCCAAAAGACAGATCATGCTGTCTCTTTGTCTTTTAAAAGGATCTCTCTCTCTCTGTGTGTCTCTCTGTGTGTCTCTCTGTCTCTGTGTGTCTCTCTGTCTCTCTCTGTCTGTCTGTCTGTCTGTCTGTCTGTCTGTCTCTCTCTCTCTCTCTCTCTCTCTGTGTGTGTGTGTGTGTGTGTGTGTGTGTGTGTGTGTGCGTGTGTGTGTGCATACCATGGCATATGTGTGAAGGACAGCTTTGTGAAATGAATTCTCTTCTTCTGCCTTTACAGGAGTTCTGAGAATCAAACTCAGGACATAAAGCTTGTGTAACATGTGCTTTCACCCACAAGCCATCTTGTTAGTCCATTGTCTTCTATTTTTGATATATTTATATAACATTGTTACTATTATCTTCTCTGTGTTAGTATGAGACAAAAGTCTGTGTATATTATGTGTACTTCCATACTTATGTGGTAAACACTTATATTAGAAATCCCTGTGCCATACCATAATGTCACCTGATGTGTCAACTTGACTGGGCTTGTATTTAGCTATCTACACAAATATTACTCTGGATGTTTCTGTAAATGTATTTTTATACAAAAATAACCATTTGATCTGAATATTGACTAATATCAGTTTATTTTCAGATGCACAGTCACATAATATATAGTAGTCTGGTTAAAAATAGATCAAATATATTCAAAATTTATCTCTCCTAGCTATATTGTATCCATCTTAGTCTTTGTAAGTAGATGATGTAAGTGTGATGTTTGTGCAATGACTGTATCACGTACCATCTTTCTATTCTGAGTGATGAATATCTATCCTTTCCTCTGGCCACTTCTTCAATGTGAAATGGTAACCAAATGAGTTCTCCTGAATTCTGCCCAACAGACTCTCTCAGCTGCTGCCCCCACAGTCTTCAGTGGGCTTTTAACACAGCCCAAGTCCATTTCTGGCTAGCAGCAATACACCATACCTGTGTTTGTGCCAAGTAGGCCCTAACTCTTTCTCCCTCTGTCAGATGGTTTTGGTGAATTCTTCATTCATTGGAATGGATTGAAAGAAAGATACTACTATAACAGAGGCATATGAACCTAGGGTACTTGTCTCTGAAGTGTGCTCAGGAATCAATTTATTGCCAATCTGACCTCGATGGTATTCTATCCATCATGTAGAGAATTGCTGTCATATTCAGGTAGACCTGTTACTTGGCAGGTCTGATAGTACTCATAAAAAACAGCTCTAGTTTTAGTCACTTGGTGTTCCATGGTGGGATGAAACATCCGTGACCAGTATCATGCTGTTTTGCCAAATGGGAACTTGGTTTCTGCCACAAAAGATATGGCTTTGCTCCAGAATCCTGTGGTCTTACAGATTCTACACAGCACTCCGATCCATAGATAACTCTAAAAGCATCGAAGCAGGTGAGTCATAGTCATAGGAGACAGAGTAGATCTCCCTGCAGAGTGGACTTATGAATCCTCTGGTTCTCATTTGAAACTGGATGGAGTATCTCTCTCTCTCTCTCTCTCTCTCTCTCTCTCTCTCTCTCTCTCTCTCTCTCTCTCTCTCTGTCTCTCTCTCTCTCTCTCTGTGTGTGTGTGTGTGTGTGTGTGTGTGTGTAAGGAAAGAGAGAACTCAATGTTCTCCTTGGTTGTCAGTGGGTTTCCCAGCAATGTCATTATGTATTTGCTATCATCATAAATCATATCCTTCTGAGATTTTGCCATGACTACTAGCTTGAAGGCTGTAGTGACAATCAAACCTAGATAAAAACAAGTATAACTCTCTGTGACATCTTATCATACAGCCTTAAGTCAGTGGTTCTCAACCTGTGGGTCATATCCCTTCTGGATTGCCTAAGACCACTGGAAAACACAGACTTTTACATTATGATCCAGAACCATAGCAAAATTATAGTTATGATGTAGCATAGGGACTATATTTTAAAGGGTTGCAGCATTAGGAAGGTTGAGAACCAGCGCTCTAAGTGAAGCCTTTGTTTAGTCTCCAGGGAGGGTCAGGGAAAACTGGCTATTCAAGATATCAAGATTAGCCACCAACTGCCCCCATTCCAGGTGCCCGTTCTCTCTATCAGCCCTCACTTTGACCTGGGAGATATTGGAGGAGGCTGTGCATTTTTCCTCCTTGAAAGTTTACTGTCTTAGAGCATGCAGTCCTGAACATGACTTTTTTTTTTCTCGTTTGCTCTGCAGCTACAGGAGATAGAAAGATTTTAAAGGCTGTCATGGAGACCCCCCAGGCTTTTGCAAAGTCTTTTAAGTAGGCAATTAGCTTCCTTGAGTTTCTTATTTTTTTCTCATTTTTGCAAACAGTCAGTGTCATCAAAAACCATTTCCACAAAACCTTTCTTGCCATCCTGTTCCCTGTACTGATCACATTCAGCAACAGCCGCTTCAAATGGCAATATCTTGGCCTCTCCCTACACCACATGCCCATCAAGCCCATAAAGGTATTTTAGCTGCTATATTATCATTGCAGGCCAGAGATGATAGGCTTGCTGGTTTACCGCAGTCAGTGGAGACCCAAGGTTCTCTCTGGAGGCCTGCGTTCTATAGATGCTCCTATTACAATGTCCTAGCCCAAGTTTTATAAAAAACAGAAATTGAGGTGAAAATTTTAATTTGCTAGTTTTTATTATAGGATAGTGTGGGCCTAATGTTTTGTGCACTGTGTGAAGGTTATCAGTGTGTTATTCAGATGCTTACTTCTCTGCCCTCATTCCTTGTTTTGATTTGGATGTGACATTGTAATGCTTATGTCAAGCAGCTCCTGTCTCAAGTCTGTGTAAACAATTCTTTTAGGAACACTCCTTCATTGCTGGTGGGATTGCAAGCTGGTACAACCACTCTGGAAATCAGTTTGGCAGTTCCTCTGGAAATTGTACATAGTTCTTTCTACCAGAGGACCCGGCTATACCACTCCTGGACATATACCCAGAAGATGCTCCAATATGTAATAAGGACACATGCTCCACCATGTTCATAGCAGCCTTATTTATAATAGCCAGAAACTGGAAACAACCCAGATGTCCCTCAACAGAGGAATGGATACAGAAAGTGTGGTACATCTACACAATGGAGTACCACTCAGCTACTAAAAACAATGAATTTATGAAATTCTTAGGGAAATGGATGGATTTGGAGAATATTATCCTGAGTCAGGTAACCCAATCACAAAAGAACACACATGGTATGCACTCTCTGATAAGTAGTTATTAGCCCAGAAGTTCAGAATACAGGAAGAACAACCCACAAACTACAAGAAACTTAAGAAGAAGGAAGACCAAAATGTGGACATTTCATTCCTTCTTAAAAGGAGGAGCAAAATACCCACAGAAGGAGTTGCAGAGACTAACTATGGAGCAGAGAGTGAAGGAAGGACAATCCAGCCGATATAGCTGAATTAGACAGTACCTGACTAATACAGATGTAGAGGCTCACAGCCATCCATTGAACTGAGTAAAGGACCAAAGGAGTTGAACAGTCCATTAGAAAGAACAACAATATGAACTAACTAGTACCCTCAGAGCTCCCAGGGACTCAACCACCAACCAAGGAGTACACATGGTGGGACTGATTGCTCTGGCAGCATGTGTATAGTAGAGGATTGCAAAGTCAATCATCAATGGGAGGAGAGGCCCTTGGCCCTGTGAAGGTTCTGTGCCCCAGTGTAGGGGAATGCCAGGGCCAATAAGTGGGAGAAGGTGGGGTGGCAAGCAGGGGGAGGGGGAGGCAACAGGGGTTTGTTCTTGTTTTTATTTTTTTATTTTTGGAGGGGAAACTGGGAAAGGAGAAATCATATAACATATAAATACAGAAAATATCTAATTTAAAAAAAAATTTTTTTTTTGGTTTTTCAAGATAGGATTTCTCTGTATAGCCTGGCTGTCCTGGAACTCACTCTGTAGACCAGGCTGGCCTCAAACTCAGAAATCTACCTGCCTCTGCCTCCCAAGTGCTGGGATTAAAGGCATGCACTACCACGGCCTGGCAACAATTCTTAACATTTATTCTTTGCCTTGTCAATAAACGATAATTACCCCATGGCTGGGTAGAAGAGAGAATAGGGTGGGACTTATGCTAGCCAGGGAAAAGGGGGGGGAGGAAGGGTGATTGAGATCTGCCAAAGGAGGAGTTCAGCTGGTGAATAGAAGACTAAAAATGCAAGTATTGTGGGGATGTTGTCTGGGATGTCAGATTGGTTTAGGGGATTAAGATAGATGATTCGACTGCCCATTGAGGGGAAGCTTGGAAATAAATCTTGGTCTCTCTGTGTCATTATTGAGAACTAGCTACGATAGGGAGATACAGAGACCACATTAATTTACTACATACATTTATATGAAAACTATCATTTACAGGGTAGGATTCCAGAGACAAAAAGAAGTGAGACAGAGAATGAGGAAGAACAAGTACAAAAAAGATATGTGGCCAACGTGGCCAGAACCCATGACCAAGGAACACAGCGGTCGATTGAACCTATAACAAGTACAGCCGTCGATTAGCCTGCAAAGGCATCTGCCAAGAAACCACATGGAAAGAGTGGCTTCTTGGGGAAGTTCTTTGGGTGAGCAGCAGTGGAACCAATCCTGTTCCTCTCCTACTTCTCATCCTTTACTGGTCAGAGTTCCCATACACCCACACCCCCAAGTCTGAGTTGCATCAACCCCCATGGAGCCACCACTGCACTCCTGAGATCCTGCCTGGGCAGCATGTGCCTTCAGTGGTCTCCTTCCTTGTTTGCTGGTATCTGTTGATGTTTCTCAGTCTGTAGCAAGGATGCTGGCAGAAGCCAGGACCCAGACTGCAGTGTTGGGATGAACTGTTGGGACGGTTTTTTTGATTGGGGAGAATTCCAAACACCCAAAAGATCAGTGTACAGATTCTAGTGGTTTAGATTGCTAGAAGGAAACAATGCTTGATGTAAGTGTTAGGTCTAAATGTTAAAAGATGCAAAGACGGGTCCCTACCTATCTTAGTAAGAACCTTCACTCGCCTCAGAACTTTATAGGCCTAAAGAACTAGAAGATCCTGTATGAATCCTTCAGCGGAGAGCATGCTCTTTAGAAGACACTTAGAAATCAAATAACCACTCGTGGGGTGGGGGAGCTGCCTGCCTCCATTCCAGCCTTCATTCCACAGAAGCACACTGATAAGGCAGGTGGGAAGGGCTCAGCATTCGACTCTTGTATTTGCTAGTCTCTTGAAGGTGTTAGTTTACTGAGGTAGTGTCTAGAAGCCATCTCAAAAGAAAAACATTATGTAATTTTTGAACTCTTATCATTCGGGGAGCAAGATGAATTCTTGCTACATTTGCAGAGGAAGAGCCTAGTCTTTAGAGATGAGATCAGGCATGAGCAGAGAAGGAAGCTCAGTCATGAATGTGAATGTGTTGGTTGGGGTGCCTGCCTCTTTTCCTTCCATCACATGAAGCATTGATCAAGGCATAACTCGGGGCTCCTTCCAGTGTCTTTTGCATTCACGTGTGGGCTGAAGCCTTGGACGCAGTGTTCCTCTACACAGTTTTCAAGAAGACATCTACGACTGTCATAAAAATTGATGTGCATCTAGGACGGTAACATCGTGTCTCCTGAAAAACGTCTCCAGAGTTACTTTTTCTTAGTAGAGACATGACCTGGGGCATCATTACAGGTCTGAACTCTTGTCTTCCATCACCCAAAGTCTGTAGGTACCAAAGCTGTCGTAGGATTAAATATACAAACTTGTTTATTTTGCTGGGGGTGGGGGTGGTGCACGCCATAGTGCAGGTGTGGAGATCAGAGGACAACTGGAGGGGAGAATTGACTCTGTCTTTCCACTATGTAGAACCTAGTGATCAGACTCAAGTCTTCAGGCTTTGTCCACTAAGCTGAATCAAAAGCCCCAACCTTTTGTCTTCTTATGTCCCAAATAATATCCTATGAAAGTTCTTGTTTTTACTTTCCATCTGAGGAAAACACACACACACACACACACACACTTCTGGCATGCTAAAATCTGTTTCCTATCATGTTTTAAATTAGTGGCAACCTAATTGTTTGAATATCTGCCCCCACCCCCCACCAGCCCCACCCCTGTTAAGCTTGGTAAAAACTGACAAGCTGGCTTCAAATTTCCCAATCACCACACGCCCTGAGGTGCCCTGAGGCTCAGGGTGTCTTCTGCCAAAGGGAGCATGTCATTCCTGACTTCGTGGCAGAGGAGACCAGAGTGAGAAGACAGCAGGGGACTGAGAGGAGGAAGCACCTCTGTGTTCTCAGGTCACCTCTTAAGTCTCCTTCCACCACAGATGGATATACTAATAAGTAAACAGAAAATGCAGATAAACGCAATTCACAGAAGGCAAGGTTTTCACATGAGTCGTGCAAGGAAAGCATTTGAATTAATGTGAGCCAGTTTCTGGGCCTACCAGGATAGCCACTTCTTCACATGCATGTGGCATTGTGTGTGTTATCCCTTTGACGTGGAGGCTGTTACTCTCCCGTGGCTTCATGAGGCTGAGGATTGAGATATGCACAATCCAAAGGTCACCTTCCTTGTCTCATTGTGTATTAGAACTTTTGGAGGACACATACCTCTTAGACCCAGGAGGTCTAGCTAGCAAGGCCCACAAAGTCCAAGAGGAGAGTAATCTCTGAAGCTTGCTTTTTTTGCCTTTGACGGGACTTCATGTATCCCAGGCTGGTCTCCAACTTGCTAAGGTCACCTTGAACTTTGATCTTTCTGTCTCCACCTCCCAAGCACTAAAAGCACAGGTATGTACCACTATACTGGCTGGTTTTGTGTGTCAACTTGACACAAGCTGGAGTTATGACAGAGACAGAAGCCTCCCTTGAGGAAATACCTCCATGAGATCCAGCTGAAAGGCATTTTCTCAACTAGTGATCAAGGATTAGGAGGGCCCATTGTGGGTGGTGACATCCCGGGACAGGTAGTCTTGGGTTCTATAAGAAAGCAAGCTGAGCAAGCCAGGGGAAGCAAGCCAGTAGCATCCCTCCATGGCCTCTGCATCAGCTCCTGCTTCCTGACCTGCTTCAGTGCCAGTCCTGACCTCCTTTGGTGATGAAAACGTGGAAGTGTAAGCTGAATAAACTTTTCCTCCCCAACTTGCTTCTTGGTCATGATGTTTGTGCAGGAATAGAAACCCTGACTAAGACAACCACTATAACCCGTTTACTAGGTACTGGGGAATCTATCTGGGTAAGAGCAGCAGCCATGGTTTTATGTGTCTAAAATTACAAGACAAGATCAGGGACATTCAGGGTGGTAGGAAAGCAGAAATTGAAGGCTTCTGTGACAGCTTCCCTGCCCCCCCCCAAAAGAAACAGTAAAGACAGGAAGTCATTGAAGAGGGTCTTTTAAAACTGTGATAAGGATGCTAAAGTGTAGTTCTTCACAGTTAATGGCTTCTGGTGGGGGAGGGGGAGGACCTCAGTTATCTTTAAGGGGCTGGGCTGTAGACAAGCCTCGGCATATTTTCTTAATTAGCAATTAATGTGAGAGGCAGTGCTGGCCGGAAGTGAATGTAAGACATCTTCCTTAATTACTCTTCACCTTACTTTTCTTTTTTCTTCTATTCTATTATTATTATTATTATTATCATTATTATTATTATTATTATTAGATATTTTCTATATTTACATTTCAAATGTTATCCCCTTTCCTCATTTACCCTCCCCAAACCCCCCCATTCCATTCCCCCTCCCCCTGTTCACTAACCCACCCACTTCTGCTTCCCTGTCTTGGCATTCTCCTACACTGGGGCATCGAGCCTTCATAGGACCAAGGACCTCTCCTCTCATTGATGTCCCATAAGGCCATCCTCTTCTACAGATGCATCTGGAGCCATGGGTCCCTCCACATGTACTCTTTGGTTGGTGGTTTAGTCCCTGGGAGCTCTGGGGGGTACTAGTTGGTTCATATTGTTGTTCCTCCTATGGGGTTGCAAACTCCTTCAGCTCCTTGGGTCCTTTCTTTATCTCCTCCATTGGGGACCCTGTGCTCAGTCCAATGGATGGCTGTGAGCATCCACTTCTATATTTGTCAGGCACTGGCAGAGCCTCTCAGGAGACAGCTATATCAGGCTCCTGTCAGCAAGTACTTGTTGGCATCCACAATAGTGTCTGGATTTGGTAACTGTATATGGGATGGATCCCTAAGTGGAACAGTCACTGGATGGCCTTTCCTTCAGTTTCTGTTCCACACTTTGTCTCTGTATCTCCTCCCATGGATATTTTGATCCCCTTCTAAGAAGGACCAAAGTATTCACACTTTGGTCTTCCTTCTTCTTGAGCTTCATGTAGTCTGTGAATTGTATCTTGGGTATTCCGAGCTTCTGGGCTAATATCCACTTACCAGAGAGTGCATACCATGCGTGTTCTTTTGTGATTGGGTTACCTCACTCAGGATGATATTTTCTAGTTCCATCCATTTGCTTAAAATTTTCATGAAGTTATTGTTTTTAATAGCTGAGTAGTACTCCATTATGTAAATGTACCACATTTTCTGTATCCATCCCTCTGTTGCAGGACATCTGGGTTCTTTCCAGCTTCTGGCTATTATAAATAAAGCTGCTATGAACATAGAGGAGCATGTGTCCTTATTACATGTTGGAGCATCTTCCTGGTATTTCACCTTACTTTTCAAATTAATTATCTGTGTGTGTGTGTGTGTGTGTGTGTGTGTGTGTGTGTGTGTGGTGTGTGTTCATGGTATGGTGTTGTATATGAGTGGAGT
Organism: Montemys delectorum; assembly: GCA_019843815.1. Lineage (NCBI taxonomy): Eukaryota > Metazoa > Chordata > Mammalia > Rodentia > Muridae > Montemys > Montemys delectorum. The sequence goes on from JADRCD010238238.1 coordinate 16,358, forward strand.
AAGTGGAATCGTGTCACGAGACAGAAAAACTGGTAAGGTCGAACAGATTAAGAAACCCTGGCAATGGGGAGGCAAAAGAAGTTTGTTCTTGTTGTTTTTGTTTGTTTGTTTGTTTGTTTGTTTGTTTTTTGGAGGGGAACCTGGGAAAGGGAAAATTTACATGTGAATAAAGAAAATATCTAAAAAAAAAAAAAAAAAAAAAAAAAAGAAACCCCCGGCAAGTTTCATAATTGAGAATGGTAGCCATTTGAATCTGTTCCCAACCTGGTTCCTGTCCTGGAGCATGTGACCATGACACCCCGCTAAGAAGACCATAGCAACTGGTCACATAGCATAGAGCCCAGAGTTCTCCATGCTAAGAAGGCATCTAGATGGGCTGTGAGTGTTTCCCCAATAAACTTCCCCTCCAAACATTCCCTCCTGGAAAAGGTATTTAACCTTTGGTCTACCCTGAGTAAGTTGTATGCATCCATTTTCCTACCATGAATAAACAGTTTGGACAAGCAAGGACTGTCTCTCTCACCAAGAACCCACCATGGGTGCAAGCCTTCCTTACTGAGCTGCACCACTTAAGTCTCCTGCAGAAGGTCCCCTCCATGCACCTGACACCCCTAGGCTATGCCGGATCCCTACCCCTATCCCTATCACTGGCCTTCAGGTCCTGTTCCCAGCTCCTCTTGGTTTTTGGCGGCATCTGGGTGCCCAGGAGTTTGGGAACTATGGTCTTGGCCCCAGCCTGCTCTGTTTCTCACCCTGTCTGGGGCTCCCATCTTAGGCTACCTTTCTACCTCAGTGTTCTGAGAGCCTAGCACCGCATCGACGGCAAGGATGGAATGTTCCTCTGCATTTCATCTGCCCCAGTGGCCTCCATATATACCAGCAGTGAGGTAAAACACGGACCCACATATGTGCGGGTATCATAATGCCCGTAGGGAAGTCAGTGGGCAGTTTTATGGAGTTGGTTCTCTCCTTCCATCTTTCCCTAGGTTCTGGGGATTGAACTCAGGTCGCTATGCTTGCATAGCAAGTGCTTTACCAGCTAAGCCGTCTCATCAGCCCCTTCACCTTACTTGAGATGGACTCTCTTATTGAACTGCAGGCTTGCTTATTCAGCTAGGCTGCTGGGCTGGTAGGCTCCAGGGCTGCTCTGATTTTGCCTCCCCACTTACATGTACATGTTGCCACCATTTGCTTTTTCACAGGGGTGGTGGGGATCCAAACCCAACGTCCTCAGGCTTCTGTGACAAACACTTTAACACATGGGCTATCTCCCAGCCCCTGTTGTGGTATACTTTTTACAGTCTATTGTTCAAATTACCGTTGGGTGGTAAGAGTAGGTTTAAATTTATTATATTTTCAGGAATTTTTCAATTCAATAATATTTGTCTCCAAATAATATTTGTATTCAATAATATTTGAATTGTATTTCAATTCAATAAAATTTGTAAAATTTTAATCCTTAAAAAATAAAACAAGGTTCTTTGGGAACATGACATGGATGGGACCCAGTAGTATACAAGTGTAAAACTGAAAATAAACAGATAAAATGCAGATACGTAGAATGGTAAGTTATCTTTTTTAAAAATGCCTTACTGTGGTCCGCGCTATTTTCCCGCCGGCAGGAATACACGGACACACACAGAGGATCCTTCTGCAGCAAACCTTTATTACCATGTGGTGAGGAGAGAGTGAGCCCTGGAGAATGCACTGCTTATATACACCCTGGAGCAGCATGTTCATCTCTGATTGGCTGTTTGCTCATTACCTCATGAGATGCCTTGGGATAGGCTGTGACTTGGCGCGCTCTGGCCCTAGGCACATGCGCAGACTACGTGTTACGGGAGAAGAAACCGGATGCCGGTGCCATCTTGTAATGGAGGCTGCCGGCTTGGGTGCGGCTCTCTACACCTTACTTTACTAACAAGTGTTGTTTACCCGTTGTTAACAAGTGTTGTTTACCCGTTGTTACGCCATCATTCTACAAACACACACACACACATGTGCGTGCATGCACCTTAAATTAACCCTATTGTAGTTCTATGCACTTAAAAGAAATAAAGCAAAGAGACTCTTTTTATTCGCAACTCAGTTTACTCCAATGATAACATTTTGCTAAAGGTTATTTAATAGCAAAACCAGGGCTACATTGGTACAATCTACTGATTCTATCCTGATTTTCCCAGTTTTGCTTCAATTCATTTTCTTGTACACATTCAGTAGAGCTTGCAGCACATTCAGCCCATACGGCACAGTGAGTGCCATGTATTCAGTGCATACAGCGTTATCACACGTAGGCTACCAGTCATTTTATGAGATTAAAGATTCTATGAGAGGGCACCTATTGTACCCTTGAGGTGAATATCTCAGAAAGTGAAAATATCCTGTGCAAAATCCTGTACAAAGTAGAAATCAAGGGTCCTTGGATAGGTGGGTGGTTAAACAGAGTCACAAACAGAACATTAATGCTGCTTAGTGGCAGAGGGACACCACTTTTCACAAGGAATCATCAAAAAAACGTGCCCCAGAATATCCCTGTCATTTTACATGCCTGAGGCAATGGCCGAGTGACTCATCCACTTTCCTGCAGCACAGAGTTCTCCTTACTCTCTTTGTTTCTCTTGTTCAGTGATGACTCATTGGAGTTACAACATTACCTACATCGAGAATCACATGGCTGCATGTCTTTCAGTGGAGGCCGGGTGGAGGAAAAGAAAACACCAATAGCTGTAGGGATGTGGGCCACATGTTATTTTTCTATCCCTCTCTTCTTTGTGACTGTATTTTTATGAGCCTTATGTTCCTAGGTAGGAAAATGAGTGACAAGCCTCTGGCTTACCTCAGGTTAATACTTAACTTTCTAGATAAGTGGGCCGCTTTCCCTCCTCTTCCTGTTGTTCTTGTCCAGCATCTAGGCAGACTGGCACTCAGCAGCCAGAGAGTCCCACGGGCTGAGGGAAAAGACAGCATAAAATGCAAATCGTCCACCTCCAGTTCAGGCCCTGGCCCTTACCCCGACACATAAAAAGGCTGGTTTTTGAAGGCCAACTGTCAGGCTTGGGGTCAGAGGTGTGTACATTATTGTTGTGCAACTTATACAACCTATGTAGTGTAACTCTTTTTTAGGAAACAATGTCTGCTCCATATGGACAGCTATGTATATTCGAGGATGGAGGGATGTGGGTGGAAAGTTGTTGAGTATTAGCCAATTTGGCCAAACTTCTCACAGCCTAGTTCATATGTTCTCACTGTTTTTCTTTTCCTCTTTGAATTTTCTCTCCTTTTCTCCCAAACGTAACCTGGTCTGTCTTGATTTTAGAGAGCTGAAGGGGACAATTGATGGTACTTGTGGTTAAATATCCCTTGCCTATTATGCACCCAGACATAGCTTCTTTCGAATTTTGCTTTTTAGATCATTCTTTTCTTATCCTCTTACTGGGTCTGTTGATACAACATAGCCTGCTATTCACTAGGCTTCAACATAGGCAATTTCATGCCCTTATATAAGCCATGAATAAGAGGCACCATCCTTGTCTTCATGATAACTTTACGAGGAAAAAAAAATATGATAACTGATGAGACTCAAATAATTCTGTAAATTCCAGAATTTGAAAGATTACGGGGAGTAAGAAGCCGGGACAGCTCCTGGAAGCAGAGCATTAGAGGGATGAGCTCCTGGTAACTTCAATAAAGAATAGCACTGAGGGGCTTATTCAAATGGTTTTGTTCTTTAAACATTTGCTCTGCTGTTTATTTTGCTGCTATCTGCAGCTCTGCTTGGAGACTGGCGTACATCCAGCAAGTTCTCAGTAGATTTCCCACTTGTAATAGCTCTCCCATTCATCTGAGTTTGGCTTAAAGATCAAGTTGCCTGGAGGCCTGCCCCTGATTCTTGCCAGGATACACTGGCTCTCTCCCAGTCTGTGCAGTATCTTGCTCAGGTGAGAATTTTACATGATTTAAATGAAGGAAAGAAAGAAACAAACAAACAAACAAACAAACAAAAATTCAGGAAATAATAATGAAGAAAAATATTGCATCTTTCATTTCTTATCTCCAAGGTTCAAGTATATTATTTTAGATTTTTATATTCTCTATTGTTTTGTGGTTTTATTTTATTTTGTCTATGGGAAACAAATTTTTGTGGCCCAAATGAGATTATTGCAATACTTGAATATAAAATTATTCCAGCAAAATAATTCTCACACATTCAAAGCAATGTTCAAGTCAGCATGGTTGTGTGCAGGAAGAAGTCACGCATTCTGCAGTCCAAGAAAAAGATGTTCCCTATGTTCCCTACTATAACGTTTCCAGTAAACAGTTTTCCTTTGCTTGCTCCCTGGAAAGGAAATCTGAATGGCTAAGTAGTTATAATCAAAATATTTCTATGATCGCTCTTAGAGCTAAGATAGCCTGTTCTTTCTTGTATCTTTTGTATGTACAAGTTGTGACCTGCACGCATTCACAGGCACATGTGGATGTAGGGGTGGGTGGATATAGAAGGCCCAGGACAACCTCTGGTATCAGGCCTCACCTCACAGTGTTGTTTGCAGCTGCTGTGTGAGTGAGCCACGCTAGCTGGCCCTCAAGCTTTCAGAGATTCTCCTGCCTCTGCTTCCTATCCTTCTATGGATGCTCTAAGATTATAGACACAGTTTTACATGGGTTCCAGAGACCTGACCTCAGGTCCTTGTGCTTGCATGGCAAGTGCCTCACCCACACAACCATCTTCCCAGTTCCAATCTGCTCTTTTTTAAAAATGGAACTAGGTCATCACTATTGACTCAGGTGACTGGCTGTTCCTTTGGCATATTGGTGTCCTTAGCACCTACTGAAGAGCTGCAGAGCTGTTTCCTACATTGGAGTAGCTAGAGTGTTAGGCTTTAAGTGTGCCTCCACGGAAGGAAGCCTATAGTTTCGTTTGCTTTTCTTATTTTCTTCTCTTGCTATACCTCCGTCATATTATTTTGCATGGTCTCTGAAGAATAAACAAAATATTTTGTTTGGAGTAGTTCTTAAGTACATCTCTCTAAAAGGATCCAGGGGAAATAGCAGAGTAAGCAAAGGTTACCATGCCACTGTGATATGAATAATATAAATAACTATACTTCAGAAACCATGCAAAGTAGGCTGGCGAGATGGCTCAGTGGGTAGGAGCACTGACTGCTCCTCCGAAGGTCCTGAGTTCGGATCCCAGCAACCACCTGTAATGAGATCGGACGCCGTCTTCTGGTGCATCTGAAGACAGCTACAGTGAATTACGCCGGAGTGAGTGGGGCGGGAGCGAGCAGGCCAGAGCGAGCGGGGTGGCAGAGGTCCTGAGTTCAATTCCCAGCAGCCACATACAAGATAGCTCACAACCATCTGTACAGCCATAAATAAAATAAATCTTAACAACAACAACAAAAAAAAACCTTTAAAAAAAAAAAAAGAAACCATGCAAAGTAATATGAAAACTTATTTCTAGAAGGCCTACTGTGTAAATTTCCCTACCTGAAACTCGGTGATAGAACGAATGTAACTGGAATTAAGAACCCATGTGCCTACATGAAAATTAGACAGCAGTTCGTGTGCCTGTTTAGTCTATTTGCATTTGGCGAGGTCCGTTACAGGCATTGTTTCTCTGGTCCCCTATTCCTGGCTTACAATCAGAAACGACATTTGCATTAGTTAAGCATGTGTCTCTTTTAGATCTGGGTCCTACACGTCCACCTCTATGAGTGGCTTAGCTGTTGGATAACTCCTGGTGGCACACGTATAGTCTTTTGATGAGTGACAGGCTGGTTTTAACCATCCAGGTCTAGATGTGCCCTACCTATGTGGCTTTTGTAAAACAAATAGGAAAGGTAGATGTGCTACTTCACCCACTCAGAGCTGTGAGGGGCTGTGTGCAGATACAGCTGTCCTCACGGTGTACACAACTGCCTGGCCTGGGGTTAAGGATTAGCTGTATTATCCTAGGCCCAAATCAGGAACACAGTGATGTGACTTCTAACCTCCTAATGAGAAAATTCCCTGCACAGCGAGTTCCTGATCTCAAGCTGTCCACTAGAATGGAAGTCTGGCAATCCCAGGCCAAGCATGACAAACAGATGCCCAGGGCTATGACAATGAGGCAAAGTCTTTCACAATGACACGATAACCTTTGCTTGCTCTGCTCTTGCTCCTGGATCCTTACCATTCCCAGCTACAATACCTAAAGCTTTAGCTTCCTCAGTAGATGCTTTGTCAGTAACTACTAGGCGAAGGACAAATGGGACCTCACAGACATTTTCCTCGGCACCCTCTACAGCTACTCATCATTTGTGTGTCCTGTCTGAGCTAGTGCAGGGGGGGGCGGGGTGGAGTAGATGTTCCGGTGTGAGGTTTATGGAAAGCCTCTATATCTATACTAAGTCTTTCCTCTCAGGTGTTTACAATGCTGCGATGATGAAGCAGGGCCACCATAGGAAGAGCAATGAGGAGCTCTAACCTGATGGAGCCTGCACTGTGGATGGGAAAAACTACAAATGTGGATTTATTAGTCTGCTACAGCTGCCGTAACAAAATACCACAGACTGGGTGGCTTCACCAACACACATTTATTTTTCTCACATTTCTGAACCCTGTGGTGTGTGGTCAAGGTTCTGACTGGTTCGATTTCCGGTGAAGGCTATCTATCTTCTTGGCTTGTGGATGAATGATAAGTTATTATGGAACCACATGCCTGAAGTGGTAATTGGTTAAAAGCAAGCTGTATCATGTTTTCTCTTACAAGGACACTAATCATAGTGGGCTGGGGCCCCATTCTTACTTCACGTGTCTCAACATGCAGCCATACTGGGATGAAGAGTTTCAAGCTATGAATTTTGGGGACACAAACATTTAGTAAAAATCTGTAACAATGGGTTTGAGATGAAATACCTGGAACAAGCCATCCCTCTCACTTCATCCTTTTCTGCCTAGAGGACTAGCATAAACATGGCTGACTTACCTGCTTGAGTGAGTCATGGTGGCATGACTCCCTCACATTCGAGCTTAGCTCCCCAGGCTTAGAAGGTGCTTCATAATGGATGATTCATATGCAGGTTCCCATAGGAGCGACTGCCGGAGGAAAGACACGAAGTGGAAATGTCCGCGTTGTCCTCACACTGTATTTAATAATGACCACCTTTCCAGGGCCAAAAAGGGACTAAGTCCAGTCCGAACTCAGGTAAGGGTAATTAAGATAGAAAACAATCCCAGATGTAAGCACTATAGGTTCGTTCTGAGGTGGGCCTAAGGGATATCAGAAGAAATGGAGGACTTCTCAGGAGGGAAGCACAGAGGAACACAACTAAGGAGTAAGACCTATTTCTCAGTCATCCTTCTGAGAAGGCCCCGAGGGTCCCAGTGGTTATGCAGGAACTGCTCGCCATCCAAAGGCTTCCTTCCAATGACTCTTCCGCCCCTCAGGACAGACATCATGATTTACCCCAATGCACTTCATGCCTCTGTGTGTTCGGTGGACAGACATTCTGGATTCTTTGGTCCTCCTCATCCCTCTGCTAGTGGATCATTCAGAGTCAGCGCCTGGAAAAAGAGCATGATACAAGGGCAGAGCAGGGAACGCAAGACCTGGGAGAGCAGAGCAGGAAACTCGTGACCTGTGGGTTGTTGTATGGGTTGTAATTCTCTCTAGGTCTTGTGCACGAGGAAGAGATTGCCAAGGTCTCTATAACTCCAGAATAATATTTAGTCTTCTCACAAACTTATCATGAATAATAGTTCCAGAGAGCATAAACATAAACCCATCAAAGTCTGAATGGCGTGCCTGTAGTGGTGCTTGCTAGGCACAGCCTCTAAGGCTAGTTGCACTGATCCGCTTCTCGCCATGGTCCCTCGTGCCTAAAGCAGCAGCTCCATGCCATAGTGGCCCAAATGAAAAGGCCAAGATTCCTCTGTGCGCTTGTTCAAAATTATTTTCTTTTCCGTGGCTCGTTACTGCAGGCACAAATAGCACTGGGGGTGACCTACATAGTTATAGATCTCCACTGATTGGATCCCTTCCCGCTTTAAGTGGAGAAATTTGCTTAGGAAGCACAATTATTTATTCCAAGTAAATGCTGATTTCACTCCCTCAATCTCAAGCTAAATCTCCTCTTAAAAAACACATTAGCAGCCAGGCAGTGGTGTCGAACACCTTTAATCCCAGCACTTGAGAGGTAGAGGCAAGCGGATTTCTGAGTTCGAGGCCAGCCTGGTCTACAGAGTGAGTTCCAGGACAGCCAGGGCTACACAGAGAAACCCTGTCTCGAAAAACCAAAAAAAAAAAAAAAAAAAAAAAAGTTAGCAAATCTGTTTCTAGTCAGTCTATGGTGGAGTAACACATCAAAAGCATTTACACTGGAATAGAAGGTGAAGATGATGCTGACACCTTCTGAGATCTTCCTTTAGTTAATGCCCAACAGTGGGTGCATTCAGGACAGAGCCGGCGACTCTGAAAGTCTGTCTGCCAAAAACAGTTACAAGCATTGCCTGGGAACTTCACTAGCAAGCTCCTCTGCAGGCCCAACCCAGGAACTACTGGATCTGAGACTGACTGAAGAAGGCCCACAGCCTGGGTCTCCACAATCCCACAGGTGACTCCAATACCCACGGCTGAGATGGACTCTTGATCTACGACAATAATTCTGCTCTTTGATACAATGCGTATTTGAACCATCTGGTGAACTCTGAAAAAAATCCGGTGTCCGGACCACTCCACACACAAATCAGACTCGAATTCATTAGCGCTCCTAAGTAAGGTTCCCAGGTGGTTGTAGTAAACAGGTCTGTATGTGTGTGAAGATGATACTGTGTTAGCCACCCCTCTTGTTGCTTTGACTAAGTGCCTGACGAAAGTAACTCACGGGAAGGGTTTATTTGGTTGGGCTCACAGTTTAAGAGAACAGCCTGGCGTGGCAGCAAAAGTGGGATACTCTGTCACAAAGCATCTGTGGTCGCAAGGAGCAGAAGCCGGCGCCATCTTAGGGCAAGGTCCAGTGCTCTCCACACATCTGCAGTCAGGAAGCAAAGAGAAATGAATGTGCTTGTTCAGCTTGTCTAGTTTTTGGTCAGCCAGGATCCTACCCTAAGGAGTAGTATCACACATGCTTAGGGTGAATTGTCCCATCACAATCAACCCAACATAGAAACCCTCTCATAGACACATCCAGAGGTTTGTCTCTCAGGTGATCCCGGACCCTGTCAAGCTATCAATTAATATCAGCTATCATACTATTCAAGTGCGTAAGTATCTCTAAAGATTCTAACTCAGGTCTTCAGGACAACACTGACTATTGGCGTTGCCCTTGGTTACCTAAAACAGCTATATGGTAAGCCTTGCTGCTGACGACACCACACCCACACAGTTTAGTTATAAGACAGAGAAATCAGTCTCAAGCTTGTTGAGAGACTTCCTCCTTCCTGGTGAGGTTTCATCATGGTGGAAGTGGTTATGCAGGCTGCAGGGGAGGAAAAGGCATTCTTGGTCTCACTCAGTATGAGACCCAAATGCTGTAATGCTGACCTGGCAGGGAGGATGTGCCCACTTATGCAATAGTGGCACAATTCTTACGGCAGAACTGAAAGCTTTCTGACTTAAACTGAGGCCTGCCCCACAGGAGCCGATTCATGCCTGGTACTGTAAACCTGGTCAAAGGCTCTTGGCTGGGGAGGTCATGGGCTCTGAGCGGGATTATGGTGTTGTTTCACTAAATGGGTAAATGACTTATGATGTTGTTTCACCAAATGGTTATGTCAAATCGCCTTGTAGACACTTAGGTTTATACACAGAGATTTGAGCCGCTGTCAATCTTGGTCAGAGACATTTCTTTCTACAGTGGACAGCAGTCAATGCAGAGGTACATGACTGGTAAAGGGAGGGGGGCGATAACTAGAGACTTGAGTGTTTAATCCCTAAATTAGCATCTTTATTGACCTCCTCCAGACCTCAAGGCTCAGAGAACATTGTGGAAGAGGGGATAGAAAGAATGTAAGAGCCAGAGGATAGGGAGGAGTGCCAAGAAATGCTGTCTGAATCCAGACGTGACACTGCTGGTGCAAGTCATGAAATACAGCAGCTAGGGAGAAGTCACTCCCTACTGAGGAGCTCCTGGCTGTTGATTGATAGCTGCAGGAGGAAGAAGAAGAAATCGTCTTGGATGGTGTAGCCACTGAGAGGTTTTCTATGTTCCAGTGAACGACCTCATACCTACGCAGCACGCACTGGACTTTGTGGATTATCAATCACGCACACACACACAGAGAGAGAGAGAGGGAGGGAGGGAGAGAGAGAGAGAGAGAGAGAGAGAGAGAGAGAGAGAGAGAGAGAGATGAGAGGGAGCCATGTTGAGGAATGCAGGGGAAGTTGGAGGGAGGATATAGGGATGGATGTGATCGTATTTCATTGTAGGCATCTATAAAATTTTTGAAGAATAAAACCTTGTAATAAAGACAGTTTTGACTCCAAAGTAACAGTGATGTCACAGGATTTACATCTCCAGCAAATATGCACGACACTATGGCAGAGAATCCTTGGGCCAGTCCATAAGGACCCCTTAGAGTCAGCATCATCTTTAAAAAACTTGGGAAGTGTCTAGCTTACTGGTAAGAATTAAATCATAGCAGTAAACATTTAAAGTTTTGGGCAAAATAGGTCAGCAAATTATAGCATGAATAAGGTAGAAAATGAAGTTTTGGATGCAGACAGGAATCCAGGCTGATTAACTATGATGTCACCATTAAAGCTTGATCTTTTATTCACCTTTGGACTTAGTAAACAAAATAATGATAACAAAATCTTGACCAAATAATGCCTTAAATTGTATACTCCTGTGCTGGAGGCTCATATAACTAAGCGAATCCACCATCTAGGAACAGATATCTAAAAACAATTTGGGATTTGAGTCCAGGAGACCTGGAGCTGAACCTGATGCCATCATTTCCTAGTTATGTGATCTTGAAAATTACTCATCTCTCTGTGTTCTGGCCTGTCAGATGAGGACATCGATACCTACCTCACAAGGCCATTATGAAGATTGCTATGAAGAGTACTTGGCATACCTATGGCTCATAACAGAGAGTGGCTATTGTTATTTTGAAATATTAAATGCCTCATAACTACTTATCAACCAGAGTCTATAGTGAGCCAAATGTGCTCCAGGGTTGAGACATCCTGAGAAACTTCCCTATCTCCTGTTCATTGACTTCCAGAAATCACCGTAGGAAGGGACATTTAAAAAAAAAAAAACACTAGGTAAAAACGTGAAAGAATGCTTAATATAGACTCTAAATTCTAGAGATGTATTTTTTAAATCAAAGTAAGTGTAGAGCTTAGGTATTCTAAAGTATCTTCATGAAGTTTTTGAACAAGCTGTACCCAGCACTATCGGCTCTCGAGAGTTATCTTGGGAAAGCGGTCCTCCACACTTCCCTTACTGTGTTCGGATTTGTGCCATGGGAGAAGACACGCACTTTTGTTTACTGGGTTACATCAAGGAAAGGCACACGTAAAGAGAATTTTAAGTGTGTCATGTCATGTTTTCTTATTCAGGAAGAACTTTTTTTCTGAGAAGCCTACAGAAAGAAAGGTGAATCTAGCAGAAGAGGACATTCAGAACTAGTGCTCTTATGGAAGGAATGGAAGGAGTCACCTGATAGACTTCTTAAGCTCCATAAAGACAAGCGTGTCGGGAGCTCGTGGACACTGGAGGTGACGAAGGCTGCTCTCGGCCTCCGTTCTTTGAGACCTCTCCCACCAAGCTGTGCTCTTCCTGTCACTGGATGAATGTGCCTCCCCGACTGGGTTTGGAATTAAGAGCAGCTGGGTATCACTCCTTTCACAACTGCTCCTTGGCCACTAGAAGATGGGAGTTCAGTCAGCCATTTGCCCCGTCTCCCTTTTCAAGGAAAAAAAAAATCCAGTTCCTTAAAACTTACCTCAGAGGCTTTATTTTCCAAGCCTTTAGCCACTGCCTCCTTTTTTTTTTTTTTTTTTTTTGGTTCCCTGGCCAAGGTCCCTGCTTCTGTTTTTTAGCTGTGGCTCTCGAAACTACACCTGGTTCATGAGATGGGATCTATCTGCTGCTGACAGGAATAGGAAAGACTCACGTTTCCATGGTCACTTGCTAGCCGTCAAGGATGTGAGCAATCATGACCAAGCATCTCCCAGCCATTATCTTAAACAGTGTAGAAATCTCTGTGTTCTCAGGAATAGGCAAGAAGAGAAAGGAGATAGAAGAGGGTGTGTGTTTGTTGATGTGTACTTAAATACATCTCTGGTTCTATTATAATCTCCCATGACACAAATAATATTATAATCAGTGGAATTTCTGTGACAATTAAAAAAAAAGTTTATTTAATGTGTGTGGGCATTTTACCTGCATTCATATATATGTGCAGCATGTGCGTGTCTGGTGCCATAGATCCTCTGGAACTGGAGTTACAGACACTTGTGAGCTGCCATATGGGTGATGGGAATTGAACCTTGGCCCTCTAGAGCAGCAGCCAGTGCTCTTCATTGCTGAGCCAGTTCACCAGGCCTCGATGACTTTTGTTTTTCTGCTTGAGGTTGTTGGATCCTCTGGCATTATAGTCAGTTGTGAGCTGCCTTTTGGGTGCTGGGAATTGAACTCAGGTTCTCTGGAAGAGCACCCGATGCTCTTAACTGCTGAGCCATGCCTCCAGCCCCTCTGTGGCCTATTTTAGTTTCTAAAACACAGTAGTAAATTGTCATTCAGAAAATTCAATTATGTTTTCCATTATTTCAAAAATATTTAAGCACCCCATGGGCAAATAAATTGCTTTTGGAGATTCAATTAAGTGCATGACATCTTGCTAACTCTTAATGGTGAAATAAGAGACCAGCCAGGTATGAGTAGGGTAGGGAAAGTGCTAGGGCAGATGAGCAAGCTGACTTTTAAGAAGGAACAAGCATGAGCAGTGTTAAATGATCATAAGATAACAAATTATTAATGAGACACATTCCCACTTTTACCCTGTATCTGGGGCATAGTAAACATTCCACAAATGTTAGAATAAATGCCTTGTTATTGCGTATGTTTAAAGCATCTGGTGGCTGTACTGGCTCCTCAGAACAGCTCTGACCTGCTGTACTCATCATCTGTAGTGACATCCATAAAACTGGAAATGCAATGCAGCCTTCACGCTTCGTCATTTCTCCATGTTGGACCTTGGCTTCTCAAAGTTGAGATCCATCTCGTGGGTGGGTGTCTTAGGGTTTCTATTGCTGCGATAAACACTGTGACCAAAAGCAACTTGAGAAGGAAAGGGTTTATTTCATCTTACACTTCCAGGTAACAGTCCATCCCTAAGGTAAATCCGGGCAGGAATCCAGAAGCAGGAACTGATGCAGAGGTCACAGAGGAGTGTTGCCTACTGGCTTGCTCTTCATGACTTGTTCAGCCTGCCTTCTTATAACATCCAGAAACACTAACCCAGGTTTGTCACTACTCACAGGAATTTAGGCCCTCCCACAATTATCAATCAAGAAAGGTACCTCAGGCTTGCCCACAGGTCACTCTGATGGGGCATTTTCTCGATTGAGGCTCCCTCTTCACAAGTGACCCTAGCTTCATCAAAGTGACATAAAATTAGCCAGGATAGCAAGATCTGCAGCACAACATACTGAAGACCAGTTTCCCCTATCTTTACAAATAAAATAAAATGGCCAGGCAGAGCTGATTTCTGCTCACACATGGTTGTTTTGTTTTTTAAATAACTACCAACAAAGACAGCGTCGATGTTCAAGAACAGGTTGACACTGGGAAGTAAATCTTTCACCTGCCACTCTTCCCTGCACTAGTCTATCAATTTGCATAAATAATTAGATGTACTTTACATATCTTGTTTGGTTCTGTCTTCACCCAATGCCATCTTTTCATACAAATGGAAGTATTTTTTTTATGCTATTTGCTGTTTAAAATTTGAAGACTATATAATTTTCATGTTAGTCTGTCTGGTGGTGTATCCTTGTACAGGAATTGTTTAGATTGTGCCTTCCCTGCCATTTCAAGGAAACACACTCTCACAGCAGACTTCCGGAGGTCCTGGCTCTTCTGATCTTTCTACCCTCTCTTCTGAGATGTTCTGTGAGCTGTAGGTGTGCAGGTTGTGTTGTTAAGTTTTCAGTTGGGGCTGGACACCGCACAGTCAGCTGTCCTCTGTACTTAGACCAGCTGTAGCATTCTATGATGGCTTCAATCTGCTGCAAGGAGAAGCTTCTGTGATGTGGGCTGAGAGCTGCACTTCTCTCTGGGTATAAAAATGAATATTTAGAATGCAGTTAAGAACACACCAGTTTAGTAAAGCAGCAGGAGTTTTTCCTCCGAGATCCATGACCTGACTAGCACCTGGCAAGATTTCCCTCTTGCTAAGTGGGCCTTAAGTCCAAGCAGACAGCTGCCGGTCACTGCCAAGATGTAAATGCCACCATCGCACCTTTGGGAATATCTTGCCATCCTAGTCATTGTGGATCATAGATGTCACAGCTGAGGGGGACTAAAGATTGCTCTCCTCCCTTGGCAGCTTGCATAGCCTCTTCTGGTTCTAGGGAAGTTAATCTTCCAGGAGGAGACTTTCAGCAAGATCCACTTCAATTTCTCTGTATCTGTGTGCAAAGCGGTATCTTCAGCAATACAGGCTTAGCTTCAAGTTCTGAGAGACAGCCAAGATCACCAGCAACAGGTTGTATTGCTCTGTGAGTCTCTTGAGCTCCTCTGACCAACAGTTTGAAAGGAGGTGTCACACGCTCATTACTAAAGTTTTTGTTAGATACATAGTCTAAAGCTTTTGCAAAGTATTTAATAATCTGAAAAAAGGGGCTTACATTATTCATTAAGTAAAAAAAGTGTGGCGCTAAAGTGTATAACCTTTTGAGATTCCTATGACAAAGCGCTCTAACAAAGAACTGAGTGAAGGAGGTGTTGGTTTTGGCTCATGGTCTGGGCGTATATGCCATCACGATGACGGAAGCAGAAGGCAGATGCTCAGATGCTCACGTGGCTTCTACAGTCAGAAAGCAGAGAGCAAGACCCCATGGTGGCTAAGTGTGGGTGGCTCATGGAGTGATGCCACCCACACTTAGGGTGAGCCTTTCCTTCCTAGTAACCTTAATCTAGAATTTCTTCATAGGCATGCCCAGAGGTTTATTTCCATTTTTATTCTACACATGTCAAACTGACACCAAAAGAAACAAACAGACAGACAGACCACCACACCAAATTCAATAATATATGGTATTTTCAATTTTATTATCTTTATTTATTGTAGTGTTTGTATGTGAATGCGTATTTATATGTATATATACATATATGTATGTATGTAATGTGTATGTGTGTGTATGTGTGTGTCTGTGTGTGTGTATATATATGCAGGTCAGATGACACCATGTGGGAATAAGCTTCTACTAGGCAGAAGCTGTGGGTGAAACTCAGGTCATTAGGGTTTGTAACAAGTGCCTTTACCTTGGAGCCACATCCCCCTCCCTGTTTTGGTGTATGCTCATGTATGCTCAAAGTCAAAGACTAACAAGTGTACAAGAACATCCCAAGAGCAGCTTTCTGAGTGACAGGGCTGCAGGCAGCTTAAGTTCTCTGTCAGCGTTTCTAAACTCCCAACAGTAACTATGTGTTTCGGGAAGCACTTAAAATTAATATTAAGACATGAAGGGGGTGAAGAGTAAATAACACTGATACTAAAAAGAGAGACCAAAAGAATAAGGCGCCCCCAAGACAGCCAGGTAGCTTTAGTCCCTCCCTCTCCACTCAGGAGTGGTCATTCCGAGTCATGTGATCACGTAGCAGCTTCTTAATCCTCACAAAATTCTTGTAGATGAAAAAAATAAATGAAAGGACTTGTAAAGGTGCTGTGTATGTATTCTGTGATACAACGTGGCATTATTAGTCATGTTCAATCATAGCTACATTTGCTGTAATGTGAGTCCTTGGATAAACACATTTTTAAAAATCTAGATGACATATAATCCATTGTTTCCTATGGGGCTTTCCAGGTGGTGAAAGAGGCCAAATGTTTCAATCAATCAAGGTGTCTACATCATTGAAACAAAAACTAAAGCTTCTCCCATTTACCAAAATATCTGAAATCCCCTCCTTCCTCATTCCCTTGGGATGAGATATTGAAAGCTGCATGCTAAAATAAAAGATGTATGAAAGAAAGGAACTTTCACTCGCACCCAGGGAAGCCAGTGTTGAGCTTTAGACCTTGGGTACCAAGGACTAAACTACCTGTGCAGAGTCTCACCCCATAGCCCAGGCAGGTCTGATATTTAAGGGGATCCTCCTGCTTCAGCCTCCCGAGGGCTGGGATTACAGGTGTCAGTCACCCACACCAGGCTTAGCTGGCATTTAACATCTATAAAGTAGCTTCAAACCAAGCTATAAGATTAGTTTCATTATAATTATAATTCCCTTCAACCAAACTGGAATACATTAGACCCCTATTGCTTAAAAACTTATCACTTTTGTATTTTTGACAACAAAATAGGTATAAAATGGTATGTCACTAGAATTTTCATTTACATTCCTCTGATGGCTAAGTAATGTTGAATATCTTCACATATTTATTGACTGAAGGCTTTCTCATCTAGAAATTACTTTTAATTTTTAAGTTCTTTTTTTCATGTAGCTTTATTATTGATTAGTTAAAAACTACATCTTTTTGAAATTATATATTACAAACCACTTCTGTTATCACCAAATTTCCCTTAGTGTAGAAGGAGCCTACCCCACTGAGAGCTTGCCTATCTCTTCAGAAGTTCCCAGAGAACTTAATGACTCTGGCATTACAGTAAGAGAGCCGTCAGACTGAACTGCCACTGAATTTTGTTGTTTCTCACAACATTTGATAGTTTTGCATTTCCTCTGGGCACTGCACGCATGGCTTTTGTTGGTTTCTCTGAGATTGTATTTGTGGTGCTGTATTTTGGTTTAAACTTGTCATTTGGTGGGGTTCCGTGCATCTTTGAATAGTGACCTTGTGCCTATATCTTGCTAGGTGTACTTAGTAGCTCTTGTACCATCTTTTAAGATTTTGTTTACTTTATATACTGTAGCTATCTTCAGACTCACAAGAAGAGGGCGTCAGGTCCCAGTTCAGATGGTTGTGAGACACCACGCAGTTGCTACCACTGAACTCAGGGCCTCTGGAAGAGCAGTTAGCGCTCTTAACCGCTGAACCATCTCTCCATCCCCCTCTTGTACCAGATTTAGACACTATGTATCGACAAGCTTTGCACGTGGCTGTTTCTCCATCTTCCTTTCTAGCTCTGCAACATCTTTACTTCTTCTTTTTCCATTCATACATTGGATGGGGTCTACAGAAATATTAATCATAGTTTATAAGAAATGACACCATTTTCTTGTTCTCTATCTTAAGGTAAAAGGATCCAGTTTTTTTTTTTTTTTCATCACTCAGGGTGACATTACTGTTAGGTGTACATGGCCATAGCGAAGTCCCTTCTCCTCCTAATCTTGAGTGTGCTTGTCATACATGAAGAGTAGACTTTTTGAACTCTTTAAAAATGTATGTGTGGGGACTGGCAAGATGGCTCAGCGGGTAAGAGCACTGACTGCTCTTCCTAAGGTCCTGAGTTCGGATCCCAGCAACCACATGGTGGCTCACAACCACCCGTAATGAGATCTGACGCCCTCTCCTGGTGCGTCTGAAGACAGTTACAGTGAATTACACCACAGCGAGCAGGGCTATCCTGAGTTCAATTCCCAGCAGCCACGTGATGGCTCATGGCCATCTGTACAGCTACAGTGTACTCATACACATAAAATAAATAAATAAATCTTTAAAAAAAATAAAAAAATAAAAAAATAAAATGTATGTGTATGGGTGTTTTGTCTGCACACATATCTGTACGCTCCATACAGGCCTCTCATGTGCTAGGTAATCACTGTGTCCCTGAGCCACATCCCTAGTCCTGTTTGCTTGGTTGGTTTGCTTGTTTTAATTCAACCTTTTCCCCCTCCTTGTAGATCATTTTGGGTGGTTTCTGTATTCGGATTAACTGAGTTTTATTTTTCTTGACTGCTCTAGCTTCCTTTGAGCCCTCCTTAGTAAACTCTGCAATGTTCAGCGTCCCCTTTGTCGGGAGAGGTTTGATTTTCTTATTTGAATTGTGTCGTGGAATCTCTCTGTCATAATTGGGCGTGCTTCTTTAGCTTTTCTCAGAGATCATCATCCTGCACTGACTTATATATGTTGGTTTGGTTTTGGTTTTTTTTTTCAGTGTTTAATGCAGGGAGATGAGCAGGTCTCCATTACTGGCTGTGCCTTCATTTTAGAAATGAAATTTCTAAATTTTAGAAATTTTAGAAAGACATTTCTTCTGGGACCAGAACTCTAGATTGGTAGCACTTTCACTTTTATTAAGGTATTTAGATTTTCAGTGTGTCAGAAATATCTTCTGACTCATGTTCTTGATAGAAAGTATCATTCTGTTTCCACCTTAATGTCTTCCCATGTAACTAATCACATCTTACCTTTTTCAATGCTGTAGATAAAATTCAGAGATTTCACACATACACACACACACACACACACACACACACACACACACACACAAGCTCGCTCAAAGCCCTTTATTATTAGATGTTGAACATCTTTTTTTTGGAGGGGGGGCTCGAGACAGGGTTTCTCTGTGTAGCCCTGGCTGTCCTGGAACTCACTCTGTAGACCAGGCTGGCCTCGAACTCAGAAATCCGCCTGCCTCTACCTCCCAAGTGCTGGGATTAAAGGCGTGTGCCAGCACTGCCCAGCTTGAATATCTTTTATTTACATTTTGTGCATTGAAATATTCCCTTCCCATCTTTCAGTTCTCTTTTCCTTTCCATCCTTCCTTCTTTACTTCCTCCCTTCCTCCCTTTATCCATCCAGCCTTCCCTTCTTTCTTCCCTCCCCTCTCCCTTTAGTGTGCTAGCAGTTAAATCCAGACCTCAATCATGATCAACACTACCAATAAGCTATACCCCCAAACATATTTTATTCCTCGTCTTGTAGCATGGTCCATAAAGTGTCTCTATGAAGCATCCAGAGAGGCCATGGCTACCGTGTTACTTGATTGCTTTTCATCAGGCATTACTCTTCTGCACTTCCTACTACAGCTTCTGAGATGTGTTTTCTTTCTTTTTTCCTACGTTATATTCCATTTTGTTTATTGATTGATTGATTCTTTGGGAATTCCACATCATGCACCCTAATTCCATTTATTTCCCAGTCCTTCCATGTCAGTCCTCCACCCCTGTAGCCTACCCCCATCCAAAAGTAAATTAAAAAAAGAAATCTTGCCAACCCCTCTGGCCAGTGTTCTCTCATATCCATCACAGCTGTCTCATCTTGAGTTCTGCCGTGTGTGTACCACGTCCCTTCTCCTTCTTTCCCACCTCTTCATAACATATTAGTTCGCTGGAGTGGCATTGGAAGCTGTAGTGTGTCCTGCAGGATACCCTTTTGCCCAAACAGCTTTGCTTACAAATGTTCATTGTAATGAGTCATTGTTCCGGTTCAAGGCTCTTGGCTTCTGCTACAACGTCAATAGCGAGCCCTCACTGAGGCTCCTCTCTGCTATCCTGCAGTTGCCTAGAATCATGGAGACCCTGCGATTGCCTTCCTACAGCTCTCCCCTACCAAGGCTACCAAAGGCACTGCCTTGTGGCAGAGGTGAGGGGCATGACCAGCTTCCCCAAGTGCTGTGTCCACTGGGGTGGGGTGAGCTCAGCCCCTTCAGATAGCAACTTGTCTTCAGGGCCAGCCCAGCCCACAAGCATCCTCCAAGCTTTAGTGGTAATAGGACATTACATGGCCTCAGGCCACTCACATCTGCCTGTTCCTCATCACCACTGGGGAACCTCATCCCCAGCTCTGCCTCTCTCCATGGCACATGAACTTCTCCTACTCTCCCATCTCTCCATCATATGCTTGCTCATCAGAGTGGCGCCTGCCTGAGCTGCGCTGTGGCTGTCCTTCCACCCAGTTCTATATTCCGTTTTTCTAATGGCAGTCAGAACCCAAGTCCCGTACCAGTTACTGTGTCATTTTTGTCAGAAGCACAAATTTAGTTATATTATTAAAAACAATTATCTGATTAAAATGCAAATAATATTTTGGTATACCTATGTACTAATGAATCAAAATATTATCATGGACCTGAATGACTAATCCAATCCCATATTCCAGAGGCCCTTTTCAAATAAATTGAATTTTTCTACATGCATATTCTCTTTGATTGCATGCAATATTGAAAACCCAAATTGCTCAGCAATGTATAATTTTCAATACATTTCACAACTGTGGGGCTCTATTTTTCTCTATTGTGGGCCATTTCTTCCATTTCTTATAAAATACATTCCTAGGATGGAGTTGGGGGAGGCCCCAGGAGATGACTCTTGCTGAGACTCCTAGCAGTTGGGGATATGGATCCTGAAGTGGCCACTTCCTATAGCCAGGCAGGACTCCCAGTGGAGGGATAAGGACAGCAGCCCACCCACAAAGCCTTCGACCTAAAATGTGTCCTGCCTACAAAATGTACTGGGACAAGGATGCAGCAGAGACTGAGGGAATGGCTAACCAATGACTGGCCCAACTTGAGACCCACCCCATGGGCAAGAACCCATCCCTGACACTATCAGTAACACTCTGCTGTTCTTACAGACAGGAGCCTAGCCTAGCTGTCCTCTGAAAGCTCCACTCAGCAGTCTTGTGGGAGAGTTGGGGGGAAGGATTAAGGAACTCAAAGGGGATAAGGATACCACAAGAAGACTAACGGAATAAACTAACCTCGAGCTGCCTGAACCACCAACCAAAGAGCAAGCATGGGCCGGAGTTAGGCTCTCTGCACATATGTAGGAGATGTGCAGCTTGGTCTTCATGTGGGTCTCCCTACACCTGGTGCGGGAGGGGGGGGCTGTCCTCGAGTGTTTCCTGCCCGTGGATTCCATTCCCCTAACTGAGCTGCTTGGGCTGGCCTCAGTAGGAGAGAATGCGCATAGTCCTGCTGTGTCAGGAGAGAGTGATAACCAGAAGAGGCCTCACCCTTCTCAGGGCACAAAGAGAGGGAGCGGGGAGGGCCTGTGAGAGAGGGCCCTGGGAGGAGGGGGGTTGAGATTGGGGTGTAAAGTAAATAAATTAATTGGAGAAAAGAAAATAAAAACTTTAGTAGAATGCGAGTTCATTAAAAACAAAGACTAAATCAATAATCTCAAGCACTTAGCACCTAGCACCTAGCACTACAGCTGTCAAATCTAGTGCTTAGTAAATCATTGTATAAATAATGGAGGAAAATGAACGGGCCTCCAAATAGCCGGCCCTAAGTCTGTTGCTTTCACTTCAACTACTAAGTCTAGTCATGCAGGCACCACACTGTTCTCCAATGAGGGCCATAGAGGTCACTGTGCAGTGATGTCAACTTCTCTTGGAAGTGCATGCAGTGCAGGTGTGTACTCAGCTAGTCATAAGGCTTCACATTCTCTCTCCTTTTCAGCTACCGTATCTGCTTGCCTCCTGCCGCCACTTCCTCGGTCTCTCCTGGTTGCTGAGAACCCAAAAGCTTCTGGAAACAATGGATAACAGGCCCCATCAGTTTTGCAGGGGTGTCTGCCCAAGAGTAAATTCAAATAATAGCTCCTCAGTTCCTCTCTAAGAGCCTACCCAGGGGCTTTGGTCTCTCTAGTCACTCGACGGTTTGGCACTGGCTGCTCTCCACCTGCAGAACTGAATTTCAACATGCTGCATTACTTGGGCGTCTGAGTGAGGTGGTGGCCACCAGGCGATTTGATCAGAAAAAGACTATGCTTGTTGAAGTCAATTTCTCCTGTGTTGCAGAGTCTCACCTTCTCCTTATCATGCACGGCCTGAGGTACTGGAGGCCCAACACTGAGAAAACTTCCATTTTGAGGTGCTCCTTTAGATAACAGATTAGTAAACAAAAGTGAGCACTCAGTGCAATGTGTGTGTATGTGCATATTGTGTGTGCACCCATATAGATGTGAATGCATGTGTGTGCGTGTGTGTGTGTGTGTGTGTGTGTGTGTGTCTGTGTGTGTGTATAGCAGATAGGAAACTGGAAATTGAAAAGGAAATTCTACCTGTGAGAAGTATAGTGAATCAGAGAGAAAGATGTGTGGGCTGAGCCTTCTGGGGTTGAGTAGGAGTTCATTAAGTGGAGGAGACCAGAGAGCTCAGCAGGAAGATGTCACAAAGCTGTGGCCGACACCTGAGGGAACCATATAAAGTAGGAAATATTTGTCTTCAGCTTAGGGTAGCTGAGGTTTGGTGTGCAGGCAGTTAGCTCAGTGGCTTTGGACTTAAGTGAGGCTGTGCATCGTGGGAGGGAAGGTGAGATGGAGCAAAGCCACTCAGCTAATGATGGCAGAGAAATACAGAGATGAAAGGACTGTGAGCAAGATGCACCCTCTGAGAACACAGCGAGGACATACTTCTTCCACCACGGCTCATGTCCTGCTTTTCACTTCCGGATGATTCCAGGACATAAGAATATATGAATGGATTCACCCATTGATTAGGACTCTGGAGTCCTCATGTCCAATTTGTTCCTGTTGAGGATCATGTTCATCCAAACCGTGATCACATACAACAGCATGGAAACCCAAAAATTATGGTTTGTGTGGGAGGGGAGCTCTGAGAAGAAATTGGTAGAAAAAAAATAAATAACTAGAGTCTTCACTTTTTTTAATTAAAGAAAATTTGTTACGTATTTGTTTATTTTGTTTGCATGGGGTGCGGTGACACACACCACCACATGTATGTAGAGATTAGAGGACTTGAAGAGTCACTTCTCTCCTTCCACCGTGTGAGTTCTGAGGATCAAACTCAGGTGGCCAGGCTTGGAAGCAAATACTTTTTCCAGCTGAGCCACCTCACTGGACCAAGTCTGCACTTCTGATGATCTGCTAAGAAATATAGACTCTTTCCCATAAGCCCGAGTCCCCAAACCTCAGTTGTAGTCTTAATTTCACACTATTCCCAGGTCTATCCAGTGGCTTTTACTAACTTTTTTCTTTAAATCAGTGTTAACTTGTCTGACTTAAAAAAAAAAAATGTTATTGTATAATACTTTTATTACTTTCAAATTAATGCATTAGTATATATAAATGAAGGTAAGTAGAGAGTTTAACAAGGAGTTCTTGACTCTCTAATGTGAGAAGTAAAGCCCTGCTGTTCTGCTTCTGAGCACAGCCTTCCCGGTTCACACGCTCTGTTTACGCCGCTCCCTGGATCGTGTCCTTCCCTCCCTAAGCCCTTTTCATTAGCCTGGATTTCATTTTCCTAACTTTGCTGCTTTTCAAAGAATTGTCAACTCCCTCTGTGTATAGGCTTGCCACAATTTTGATCTATCTTGAATATGTGCTCTACAGACCCTCGTGTTGCTTCAGTGTTGTGGTACTGAGCCAGGAATTTGGTGACAGAGTGCGATTCTGGTATCAGAGCCTGGCCTTCATAGGAGACGTGGTCATCTCTAGGGAAAGATCTTACAAGAACATGTTGTTCTAAAAATAGCCAGATTGATCCCCTTTCCCATCCCTGTCTTCCTGTCTCTCGGTGGAATCCCTGACACTGACACGTGTTCTGACTTTGATACCATCCACTACGGGTAGTCACCACCAAAGGGGCTCTCAACAGAGGCTATACAGACAAGACCATGGGTTTTAGATGTTCAGCTTCCAAAACTGTACAGAAAGTACCTGTCCCCCTGCCCCCAGCTTTTAAAATTCGAAGTATTAACTTTAGGTATTTTGTTGTAGCAACAAAAAGTCCTTATCAGTGTACGGTTTACCTTTGGTCTGGGCTTTACATACTGATTCCTAGCGGAAAAGTCTATACACACCTGCAGGTAATGGTCGTTGTTTCAGAAGACAGTGAGAACCTAGATTAGAGAAGTCAGAAGAGGAAAGGGTAAAACACAACCATTTCAAGGTAGAATTGCTGAAACTAAGGGACCATGGAAAAGAAATGTATTTTATAAAATCAGATCTTCTTTAGAAATTGGCATTGTAATAAAAATTTCTAATATTAAAAATATCAAAATCTTTGTATTTTGATAACTGTAGTCATGGTTCCCTGGATTTGGGGGAAGAAAGAAAATCAAAGCCATGGGTTTTCTTCCTGAGAAGTGTGTTTCATGTCTTTTAAAGATAAATAAAGAAAGCGATGTAGTCTGCTCTGGACTGTCTTTTAAGCT